>PVKC010045216.1:0-11467 GCA_004027635.1 Crocidura indochinensis | reverse complement strand
TCTCCCAAAATTATTGTGTTATTATTGATTTCTTCTTTCAGATTTGTCAGTAATTTTATTAGATAATTTGCTGATCTCTCATTGGGTCCATATATGTTTAATAGTCTGATTTCTTCCTGTTGCACGTATCCATTGATTAGAACATAGTGTCCATCTTTGTCCCTTACCACTTTTCTGAGTATAAAGTTGGTGTCATCAGATATTAATATGGCCAACCCAACTTTTTTGAGGGTGTTGTTTGCTTGGATGATTTTCCTCCAGCTTTTGATTTTGAGTCTATATTTGTTCTGATCATTCAGATGTGTTTCTTGTAGGCAGCAGAAGTTGGATTCATCTTTTTGACCCATTTTGCCACTCTGTGTCTTTTAATTGGTGAATTTAGTCCATTGACATTGAGGGAGATTATTGTCATAGGATTTAATATCATCTTTGTAGATAAGTTTGCTGTGTTTGTTGGTCTCTCTTGTCTTAGAGTAGACCTGTCAGGTTTTCTTTTAAGGCTGGTTTATCATTTGTGAAGTTTCTGAGCTGTTGTTTATCCATATAGCTATGTATCCTTCGTTCAAACCTGAATGTGAGTCTGACTGGGTGCAGTATTCTCAGTGAGGCATTCATTTCCTTCAGTCTTGTCACAATATACCACCATTGTCTTCTGGTCTTTAGAGTTTCTTGTGACATGCCTGCCGTAAGTCTTAGGGATGCTCCTTTGAATGTAATTTCCCTTTTTGATCTTGCTGCATTCAGTATTCTATATCTATCTGTGGATTTGTCATTGTAATGAGGATGTGTCTTGGGGTGTTTTTCTTTGTGTCTCTTTTAGCTGGTACTCTCCAGGCATGCAGAATTTGATTGCATGTAGTCTTTAACTCTGGGAGTATCACTTTGATGATGTCTTTGACAGTTGATTCTTCCTGGAGATCTCCTACTTGGGTCTCTGGCACTCCAATGATTCTTATTTTTTTTTCTGTTGGGTTTATCAAAGATTTCTATGTTCATCTGTTCACATTGTTTGAGTACTTTTTCTATTGCCTGTTTGTTTGTCTTAAGACTTTTTTCCACTTTCTTCTGTTTTGTTGAGTTTTTCTGCATCACATCCTCCAGTACTCCAATTCTCTCCTCAGCTGCTGTTACCCTACTGGTGAGCCATCCATTGAGGCTTTCAGTTTTTTCTACCATGTTTTTCAGATCCATTATTTCAGTTTGGAGTTTTCTGATATCTGTCTTTGTGTTTTGTTCAGATTGATCTGTGCTTTATTTGTGTTCTTCAAACATCTTCCATATTGCCATTTTAAGTTTCTTATCCGAGAGGTTAATCAGGTGGTTGGAATTTATTAGATCATTCGAGCTTTCTTCTTCATTTTCTCTGCATGGTGTTTGCCTGCAAGGTTTCCCAATTGTCACGCATGTAGTGTGGTTTTTCCTGCGTGTTGTGGTGGGGTTCATTGGTTAGAAAGAGTGCGCAGCCATGAAGTGAAGCGAAGCGGTCACGCTCTTCTGCTGCCCCTAGTTGACAGACAGGCACAGGCCGGAGAAGTTTCCCTTGAAGTCCTCAGCGTTAACAAAGGCACAGCCAGGCAGAGCCTCTGCAGGCCAGAGAACCCAGCTTATTGGACAGCAACCCCCACAGCCAGAAGTTACTTACTGGGCAACTTCAAAATGGAGTTTTTTGGGAGTGCTGAGGAGACCTTCAGGATTCAAAGACACAGGCAGACAGGGAGAGGCAGGAGAGGTTTCCCTTGAAGTCCTCAGTGTGAACAAAGGCACAGCCGGGGGATTCTATATATTAGATATTTTATTAAGTACAGTACTGACTTCATGTCTCCTGATGGCTGCATAGTATTCCTTTGTGTATATGTGCCAAAGTATTTTTAGCCTCTCTTTGTGATGTAGTCATGAATTCCTCCCTAAATGGATGAGCATGGAAATTATTATGCTGAGTTAAATAAGTCATAGTGAGAGATAGACACAGAAGAGTCTCACTCATCTATGGGATTTAAGAAATATAAAAACACTATTGTGATTATACACAGAGACAATAGAGATGAGGGCTACAAAGACTGGCTCCTGATATGAAGCTTACCACAAATAGTGGTGAGTGCAATTAGAGAAATAACTACACTGGTAATGAGTGAGATAAAAAATGTCTCTAAAGCGGGGTGGGGGGATGGGGTCTTTGATGTTGGTAATGTTGCACTGTTGAAGGGAGATGTTCTTTTCTATAACTAAAACCCAACTGCAAACATGTTTGTAATCATGGTACATTTGCTCTGACTCTTCAAATATATTTCTTATTTTTTCTTTGTTTGGGTTTTTTGTTTTTGTTTTCTGGTTCACACCTGGTGATACTCAGGAGTTACTCCTGGCTATGCACTCAGAAATTTCTTCTGTCTTGAGTGACCATATGGGACTCCAAGGATCAAACCAAGATCTGTCTTAGATCAGCAAATGCCCTACCACTGTACTATTGCTCTGGCCTCTTCAAATGTATTTCTTGCCTGCTTCAGAATGTTGAATTCAAGCTTTAAATCACCTTTGCTATTCTGTTTTCCTTAATTTGTGCTTTTAGACTTGACATTGAGAGAGATAATTGCCAAAAGATTCTGAGCCATCTTTCTATAGAAGTTTGGTGAGTTTGTGCTGCCTTAAAGTACCCCCTTCGATTCTTTTAAAGTTAGAAAATATATCTGCTCAGTTCCTCCTCACATTTTATGAAAATTACACCTCTTCAGCTACTAGATTTTATTATTTTTCCCAAAATATTAAGACAGTATTTTCCTTGTTAATTGTTGTATATTTAATTTTTTAAAAAATTTGATATATTGATTGATTCTGACAGAACTCCTTCATGACTGGGAAATCAGTAAGAATAAAATTTTAATTACAACCTTTTATCATCATTGGAGTCATGTTCCAAATGCATAATTCTATTGAGAAGGCCTCCTTGAGTCTTCAATACAGGACAGGCCATTTCTAATCTGAAAATATTATTTTTAATATCAAAAACATTAATCTGAAACATTATCTTTCATCAGGATCAATGATTGAAGATACGATAAAGTTTTTCTTAAGATTCTTGTAAACACTTAATTAAATTATAGTGCTTTAAAAAAGGAGACATGTAGATCATCAGTAGGAGGTTAGAGCGAGTTAAGTTATTGAGGTGGGAGGAACCAGAAGATGAGAAGGGATCAATGAAGGAAAAAAAATAAAACCAAATAAATAAGTAAATATATAAAGCCATGCCAACTCACTGTGATTTTGTATAAAGGGTGTGACTTGAAGTGGAAGGACATTAACATGTTAGTTCTAGTTGTGATACAGAAAAATATATTACTTCCTCCCCAAATTCATATTAATCTAGTATTAATATTATTTTAAACTATGTTTCATATGCTACTTCAATAACAAAATAAGCTGTAATTAAGGTAGTTTCTTAAGAATAAAGACAGTGAGGGCCAGAGCGACAGCACAGCAGTAGGGTGTTTGTCTTGCACAAGGCGGTCCCAGGACAGACCTTGGTTCGATTTCCAGTATCCCATATGATCCCCCAAGCCAGGAGCAATCGATTTCTGAGTGCATAGCCAGGTGTAACCCCTGAGCATCTCTAGGTGTGGCCCAAAAACAAACTAACAAAAAAAATAAAGACAGTGTGGATATGTTTTAAAATTATAGTTGCCAGCAGAAAACTAATGGCAGTTGAGATAGACAAGAAATTAAAAGGAAGATGAAGGTTTAAAATGGAGGTGACTTAAACAGACCTAATTTAGATTTTAAACTGATAAATTGACATTACTTGGGATGGGGAATTCTTTATTAAAGATCCCTATTTTGTAAACACGAGTATGTGCATTTGATCACCTGCATATGCCAAATATAAACATTGAAGTTCCGCTGTTATTGATAAGCCCTTTCTCCAGAAGCAATTTTCAGCTGCATCTAATTTAAGTATGTGCAAACAGTGCAACTAAAGGCTGTGACTCTAACAATGACCTTATAAAAAATGTGTTAGCATCATGACCAGGAATGTGACCCCTGGGAAGTTCATGTGTGTAAGCAACAAAACAAATTAAATGAGGGTGGCACTAGAGGCGTCTGCCTTGCAAGCACTAGCCTAGGATAAACTGCTGTTCGATCCTCCAGCATCCCATATGGTCCCCCCAAGCCAGGACCGGTTTCTGAGTGCATAGCCAGGAGTAACACCTGAGCATCAAATGGGTGTGACCCCAAAACCAAAAACTAATTAGAGTGTGGACCCTAGAATCCTGCAGGCAATCATCTATTTTTTTTTATTTTGGTTTTGAGGCCACATATGCTTGTGTTTAGGACCTTTGGCTCTGTGAAAATCTAGCTTTTGTGAGCTATTTTTTTTTAAGGCAAGGGTCTTCCCTGCTGTACTGTCTCTCTTGCCCCCACTATGGACAGTAATGAAACCCCTGATCACAGTATCAGCAAAGAGAAAGAATGAGAGGAAAAAATGAAACCAATAATATTTTTCAGAATTTCTTGATCAGTGATGAGACTAGTTGTTCTTCCAAAACACCTGGTATAAGATATGTATTTCAAGAAATACATATCATAAAAAGAATCATTTAAGTTGAATACTTACTCTTAAATTAGAAATTAGAGATTACTTTTGTATGAGTTCATCAGCAATTTGAAAAGACAGGCTTATTTTATACTTATTGTATTCTTTTATTATTTGAGGAAGAAAATAATGAATCTAAATTTGTTCTTATCTATTATCTTTGACACTTGATTTTAGATTATTTCTATAATAAAAGATGATAAAAAATAAATTTTCCAGGAAGAAAAATACATTATCGTGTCAAATGCTTATCCATTTTGGTCTCATAAACCTCTATGAATAGTTCAAGAACTCAACATACTCTAGAATGAGGAGAAAAGTAGTAAACTTATACTGCTTGTGAAGTGCTAGTAAAGAAATTGTAGCCAGTAGATATTCATAGAAATTTATATATTAAACAATTTTGAGAGCTGCATTACTGAAATTTTTAAGTCTGCTAAATTTTGTGTTGTACAATTGATTGTATTATTGCACTCACTTATTGTAGGAGTAAAACATGAACTGATAGGAAGTCCAAGTCTTAAGATATTATGTTTGTTATAATGGTAGGAATTACTAACACTACTGATATCTGCATTAGATATTAATTTAATAGTATCTGTTTTAATTATAACATAAGTAAAATAAGAAAATCTCAGTGATCAACAATTAGAATACATGGACTATCTTAATAGGTTTAATTTCCATTTAGCATGGAAGCAATCTCATGTAATATTTATATTATTTATAAAGTAATTCTTATCACTACCATGTATTAAAGTAATGACCTTCAGAAGTTTATAATGTATGTAACAGTAATTTTATCTTCTACTTTTGTTCTTCATTTTTCTTATTTTAATATGGCAAATTAAACATAACATTTTTTAGCCTTGATATTTTTTAATGTATGTACATATTATGTCCACCCGCCAAAACAACCAGATTTGGAGAATACTCTAAACCATTTTGCTTGTCCTCATTTCATAATATACACAAACTTTATTTTTTTAGGTGTTTTCTTGCAGGGGAGAAGGAAGAGAGATTGTGAAGGAAAATTGGTGGCAGGAAATGTTTACTTGAAGGAATGAATATTGGATATTGTATGTCTGAAACTCAATCATGAACAACTTTGTAACTATTAACATGGTGATTCAATTAAATAATATATTTATTAAAGTAATTTAATGTATTGGATATTGTATGTCTGAAACTCAGTCATAAGCAACTTTGTAACAATTAACATGGTGATTCAATTAAATAATATATTTATTAAAGTAATTTAAAAATTGTAATCCTTACTAAATTTAATGCTTGGCATAAATTTAAATCATTTAAATCAAATGATTTAAAGTTTCCAATGGAATCTCAATGGAAGCGACACGCTGAAGAGAAGTTTTAAGAACTTTTCTCTAGCATGAATGTGTAGGGAAAGGGATTCTTATTCATTGTTGAATGGGAATGAAGACTGGTCTAGCCTTTTTGGAAAATATGGATTTTCTTCAAAAAACTAGAAATTGAATTTCCATGTGATCCAGCAATACCACTTTTAGGGTATATATATATATATATATATATATATATATATATATATATAAACTCAAATTGCTTTCATCATTCTGTGTCAAGCTTCCTATGATCCTCATCTCTATCTTTTGGGTATTATTGCCATACTATATTTTTATTTTTCTTAGATCCCACAAATGAGTGAGATTCATCGACTCATAAATATATGGACATTTTTAAATAAATGATAGAAAGATAGACAGAATAAAATCACTCATTGTGACTAGTCGGTCCACTGTGACAATGATAGATGGAAATTATCACTCTGGACAAGAACTGTGTGCTGAAAGGGGATATGTTGAAAGTGATGTGTATGATATCTTTTCATTAGTTATCATGTCATCATAAAATAAAAGAGAGAGAGAGAGACAGAGAAAGAGAAAGAGGTAAAATGCCTGGCCCAGATGCAGGTAGGAGGAGGGTGATAAAGGGTGGAAGAGGATAGGAGGAAATTTGGGGACATTGGTACAGGAAATGCACACTGACGAAGGGTAGTATACATTGTATGACTGAAAATCATGAACAATTTTGTAACCATGGTGCTTAAAGAAGAAAGTATTATATTAAAAAAAAGAAAATAAACTATTTTCAACTTGTCCCATATTTTTGCTTGCCAAAACAATTGATTTGATTATATCTAGTTGATTAAATCCTCCTTAGCTTTGGAGATGAGTATCAACTATGTTCTAACTTGTAATGAAAATGAACAAAATAAAAAGAGAAACAAATAAGTGATTTCACCATTGAGAGTAGAAAATATTACAAAAGCATAATCTAGGCTCTTTAAATAAAATAAAGTTGAAGTATGAGGCAGTATTGAAATTTGCTATAATAAGCAAAGAGGGTTATCTCATGCAACTGAATTTAAAAGACCCGGAAACCCAAACTAGATATATTTGAAATTGCCAATTTCCTGTGAGAAAACCTGTTTCTGAAAACCTTTTCAGGCTGGAAAACCTGTTCCAGTAAATTACTGAAGTATTCTCAGACAACAAAACTCTAAACCGATTTTCACTGTTCTCCTCATTAAGCTGCAGCTTATGTATTAACTTGGATACCCTCTAAATGTAGAAGGTGCTAATAATGGTATACAGGGGTGTGTGGTCAAGTAAGAAGTCCTTATATGCATGTATAATAATTAACTTTAGCAACACCACAAACATGCTTCTCATATGCAATAAATTAGGCATAATTTATATATAATTGTAAGCTTATTCTCTTAAAACCCTTACTTCAAAATCTATGTTGTTTTCACCTTTAAGTTTTTCTCTTCTTTAGAAAAGACCCCAATATATGATATGAGGCGCTCTCATATCTCTTTCTGAACACAAAATAGTTCAATAGGTTCACCAAAATTCTGCATCTCTCTTGAGAGTCAGGTTAGCAAGGATAAATTTCTAAGCTGACCAGATTTAATGGCCCCGATGGTCACTTTGTGGAAGCAACAGGGAAATTGCCCAGCCTGAACTCATGTGCATCTTTCTATATTTTTGTACTCTCCTTGTATTTGACATTTGGCAACACAGTAACTTAGTAGACTCAGTTTTTTATCTGGTATAATAAAATTATTCACTTTTAGTGGTTCTAAATGTTAGTATAGACCTGATATTGATTGATAGATTGTTCATGACTGGTGAAACCTTGAATTGAATCCCTATACCAGTTTTCATCATTATCATCATCATTAACAGCAGCAACATAGCAACACTTTTTAAAGATATTTATTAACATGCAATAATTATCATGTTAAATAGTATATAAAATTTTCTTAATAGTGGTTCAGAAACAAGGTTTATAGTGCTTAGAATTATCTGACAATGGGATATTTAACCTTTGGAACCAATCTCAAGATATAAATATATAATTCAAAATTATTAATATTGTATATAAGGATAAATATAGCTCTTGAAACAGATTATGTTTCTATTAATCATCTTTGTAAGAGACTTATTATAAAAAATATTTTCTTCTTATAAATTTCCCTGTCATAATACCAAGGTCTTTCCTCCTCAAACATCAAGTGTTAAAAGCACAGATTGCATTCAATGAAAGCATTCTTTCACAGACAACGTGCAGTCTCAAGGCACTGAGGAATTAAGGACACTAAAATGTTCCTCTTGTCTATTGAACTTTGAGGTTATGTTCCCCTCAAACTTTTCTGAAGTGACAGTGCTACATCTTCTTATACTTCCTTTTATATGGTAGAGTCCTTAAATCATCTTCCGTTTATTGGGAGCTCCTCCTTCATTTTTAACTGGTGGAGCAAGCAGGCTTTTGGTTCCCATAGAAACTGGATTCTTGCGACTACGTGCAGGCATTCTTTTTCCATAAACCTTCGAACTACTTTTCCTCACTGCACGCTGCCACTGCCCGTCGCCTTCAGGTTCACAGTTTTTTGCTGTGTGTGCAGTGGGCTCCAGTGACTTAGGTGGGAAAGTACAAGGGATCCTCCCGTGGAAGACATGGTAGGGCAGCAGGAGGCCAGGGTCCAAGGGTACCCAGGGCACTGAGAGGCTGGAGAGTGCTCCAGGAAGGCCACAGTGGTTTTTGTGCAGATTATACGCAGTCCGAGTGAGCTTCCCATCAGATGTCTTATAGATAAGGAGTGAGGAATCTTCTGCTGCATGAGATAACATGTAGGCTCCTTCCTGCAAGCTACTTAATTTCTTTAGAATGTGTTGCAGGATGTTAAATAAACTTGAAATCTTGAGTTCCGAAAGCTTTTCTTTTAATTCTTCTGAGGTAATTTCTTCAAGCAGGAAAAGCTTCGAAGTAAATGCATCAATAAGTCCAACGTAAAAAGAACAGTTTGAATGCAGTAAATTTTCAGTCCATAAGCGACAGAGTTCACCTTCCGTTAGAGTTCCAACTCCATAACAAGCTTGATACTTCACTTTTGGAAGTACATAAATGGGAAATTGTCTTCTAATTTTCTTCCGTTTTTTGGAACGTGGTCTGGTCTCTATTCTCTGGACACTGCATCGAAAAAGCAACAACAGGTCTTGCAGACTGTATAACTTGTAAACAAAATTTCCTTCTTGAGTAGCTACATATTCTGAAGTATCTTCAACATAATCCTGAAGTTCATATGGTAATAGTTCTTTTGGCTTCTGAAACGCAGAAGGCCACGAAGATCTTGGCCAACTTGAGGTGTCTGAAGGAGTAAAGGGTTGCTCAGAAGCAGGAGGCTGTTGAGAATTCTCTAAATTCATGAAGGGCAATTCAGGTACATTTTGGGAAATTGGCTTTAAAAGTTCATCTTGCATTTTTAAGATTTCTCCAACTGGGTCAAATTTTTTTTTATAAACTCTTTTGATAGGCTTTTTTTAAGACACATGATTCATCAGGACAAGTAGAGTTAGTCTGGTTTCCCGTGGAAGGCTGTGCTGTGGAAGAATTTGGGTTTACTGGGTTAGAATTTAAATTAGAATCTGCATTGACTGCCTTTCCATTACTATTGTTTTTACACTCTGTGTCAATAATTAAACAGTCTTCATCTGTATCACTATTGCAAATACCACCTTCAGGTTTCAATGCTTCTGATGTTAAGGGTTATTTCCTTTGAACTATCTGCATGCTCTGGCTCTGGAATGCTGGGCATACACCCCATCATTTCTGTTAGAGGTTTCTACTTCCACAGCACTTTCTACTTGTAAGGGAGCAGGTGCTTTCAGATCACAGATCTGCATTAAAGATTTGTCAAAATTTGCTGAATTTTCACCACAGGAGGAAAATTCTGGACCATCTTTAACTTTACTCTCTTTAGAACAACTATCCACACCAGTCACCAGTTGCTTCTCCTTCTGCAATTGCTCCAGCAAAATCTGAGATAAACACCTAGAATGAGAACCATCTGGTGCACCTGGCACAACAGCTGCAGGTGCTTTGACTGGGGCAGTAACAGTGTCTGCACTGCTGGGTACCATGTTAGTGCTTTCTGGACGTGGTGACTGAGAGGGTTTGATTGTAGTTACTCCAAAAGTTTCAAGTTCTGTGACATCATCATTAAAATTCAGATCCAAGTTCTCAAGAGTCTCAATTTTTCGGCTCTCATTAACTTTACCAGACATATCCAATTCAGATATATAGTCCTCAGGTTTGTCCATAAATACTGCCGAGACTGGAACAGATGTATTTTTGGACATCATGAATTTCAATGGAACCTCATGAAAGATACGATTTCTCTTTCTCATAGTCATTTTCTTCTGAGGAAGTGGTGAATTAATATAAATTACTTTCACTGGTTTAGAATCTGCGATGGGTATTACTTGAATACACACTGGAATTTCCCATTGTTCCTTGTAGTCTGGTCCATGGTTATTTAATAAAGTAAACAATGACTGACTAGTTAAAGCAACATGAGGGTGATATCTTGAAACAAGTTTCTCTGCATTTGGATCATTACTAATATCATAATGCATTGCTGCAGCTGTTTGTTCTGGTGTTTCACTGGCAGACATAATGTCTTTAGAGAGATTCAATTTTGCAGGCATTGAGGGGAATACTGTTTTTACAAACTTTACAGTATCCAATGCAAGAAGTGTTTTTTCTAATTTTAATCCCATGTCTAGTCTGAATGGGAAGAATCCCATTAAACTGGTGACTTCATGGAGAGTATAGAATTCTGGATACTTTTTCACTTGTTCAATGCAAGCTCTTAAGATTTGCTCTGTAAAAAGATGAGCATCATCAGAGAGCATATTATAATCCTGGGCATATTTCTTAGCAGAATTCTGCAAAAACTTTAGGAATTCAGTTACTTCTTTGCTGACATGTTTTTTCATATCCAAAAAACTGCAAGTACTCATTTTTATTTATTACAGAAGCTTTGGAATTTGCACAAATTTTTGCATATTTAGTCAATAAGTCCACATAAGCCCTCTGCTCTCTCTGTGAGAAATGAGAGAAACGAGGATAAGGAACTCTTGGTTTGGGAAGAACCATTCCAACTGTGGTTTTAAGTTTTTTCTTTGCTTGAGTTGCTGAACTAACTACTGGCTCATTTTCTACAGAACTTGCTGAGGCATTCACATTTTCTCCTATACGTCTTTTAGATAAAATGTATAGTTCTTTTAAACTTGGAGCCATGGAATGATCTTTATAATTTTCTTGAGAGAAAAATGTCTGAAGGCCATTTTGGGGGGCAACATCCCAGTTCAGCCTTGGCTCCCCCATGGTCATTGTGGGGCTCATACTCCTACATTTATGGTTTTCTCTAGTGAGCAATTGTGTGGCTGGCTCCAAGGAAGGCTTTTTCTGAGATTTCTGCAGAATCTAGGCATTCCTCGCCTACTTCCCAGCTCCGACCCAGGACATTTTGAGTCCAGCCATACACACACA
>PVKC010045215.1:0-11438 GCA_004027635.1 Crocidura indochinensis | reverse complement strand
TATTTTTTGTTTTAGTGTTTTAATTTTATTTTAATTATTTTTCCTTTCTTTTTTCTTTTAATTTTATTTATATTTATGGCTTCTAGATAGGTGTCTCTGTTGGTTTTGTTTTTGTTTTACAGAACTATACAAAATGAATCATCTTGTTCAGCCTCATAGTTCTATGTCTTCCTACAAATTGAGGGAAAAAAGTGAATGGAACCCAGGGGCCAAGCGGTCTCAGGAACACTGAGTGAAAATAAAAGTCAACAATAATAGAATCAGAGATCCAAACTACAGCAAGCTATACACAAAAAAGACCTGTAACACTAACAGTCCAGGGGACAAAGGAGGAGGTATGGGAGCTATGCTGGGAACTCTGGTGGAGGGAGGCCAACACTGGTGGTGGGAAGGGCCCTAATTCACTGTCACTATGTACCTGAAATACAACTGTGAAATAATTGTAAAAACAAAACAAAACAAAAAAAGAAAAAAACATATCGCTGGGAATCAAGTTAACCAAAATGAATAAGTTGAACAATGCAGGGAAAGCCATCAAAGCAACCTAAAGTGTTTGGCTTAGTTTCTAAGAGGTAGACTATGTCTGGAGATGGAGGGACTGACCGTCAGCCATGGTTCAATCCATTCCTCCCGTCTCGGCAGGAATATGGTCAGCAGGTGAACATAGCAACAGTCAGGAACTTGGGGAGTAGAGAGCACTGTGGGCCAAGTTCCCCATGGACTGAGAGTGGTGGGATACTGACGCAGCGTGTCTCTCACGAGGGAGGAGGGGCACTGAGAGCCATCTCATGAGTCAGATGACAATGAGTAATGACAGGGTCACGGGCCAAACAGACCCCTGGCATATTTGTGGCATCTTCCCCCAGCCCTGTCACCAGGCAGGTATCAGCTCCAGGAAGCTGCTGGACCTGAGAGAAATGGAAAATAGCTTTGGGACTGGGTGACTGACACCCCCTTTGCAACAGAGCAAAGCATGGCTGGAGAGGCAGGACAAGGCAGAGGGTGCTTGCCTTGCACGTGGCATATTTGTGGAATCTTCCCCTAGCGGTCCCCGAATGCCTCTGGCTGACCCTCCACATTGTGTGACTGCCACCCCTGAGAAACCCTCTCACTTTGTTGCTCCAGAGGATGTGCCTGCCTGGCCTTTCTCTGAAGTCAGGGAGCACCCACAATGGATCATGATGCATGAGGGCGTTTCAGAGGCTTGAAAACACCTGCATTTCTCCACCTGAGGAGAGGTTGTTCTAAGCCACCAGTCAATAAACTCACATGTCATGGACATGCCACGGGCATGTCACACACATGCTACAGATATGAAACAAACATGACACACAGTCATTCCTTGGGAAGGCCTGGGGAGGGGCCCTATAAAGGATGGGAGGCTCAGTCTGTCCATGGGATGCATTAGAATTCAGGTTCCCAGACAGGCGTGAGAAGTGGCAGAACTGGAAACCTGTGGTACATCAACGAATGACCCAATGAGCATCTAAAGGATAAAGGGAATGAACTGTAGGCCAGTGGGAGTCAGAGATCAAGCAAGGGGAAATCTGTCAAAGAAACAAAGTGGGGGCCAGGGTAATAACACAGGGTAGAGCATTTGCCTTGCACGTAGGACCCCAAGTTCAATCTCCAACATCCTATGTGGTCACCCAAGCACCACCAGGAGTGGATTCTGAGTGCAGGAACCTCTGAGCATCACTGGGTGAGGCCCTCAAAAAACCCTAATTAAGTAAGTAAGTAAATGTGCTGGAAGTTGTTTATCTAAAAGATATACCAATGATGAATCTGAAAAGTCATGCCAGCTGCATCTATAAAATCTGGAGGTCGGAGTGTTAACACAGCAATAGGGCATTTGCCTTGCACACAACCGACAAGGGACAGACCTGGGTTCGATCCCCAGTATTGGTCCCCGAACCTGCCAGGTGAGATCTCTGAACACAGGGCCAGCAGTAACTCCTGAGTGCCACCAAGTGTGGCCCCAAAACCAGAAAATTAAAAAAGAAAACTGATGGGGAATTTCAAAGACAAATGAAATGTTTGATCAGCATGAAAGAAACCCAGAAGAAGAGCAAGGAGCCCAGTGGTTGGTGGTCGGTGGTTGGGCCCAGGATATCTGCCCAGTGTTTCCTTCTGTTGGTGCTTTCCAGAGCCATCCAGAACCTTCACAACAAGGGGTTGGTTGGGAAGATCCTAAGAGCACCCTTGGTGTGTGGTGCCTGGTACAGTCACAGGGACCTCCCGAGGGACCACAGACTTGCAGTTGTGTTTCTAGAGTAACCAGTGGGTCACTAGGGACTGGAAGGAAAGAGGGGAAAGGGCATGAGTTGAGGAAAGAGAGAGGGAGCAGCAGGGGGTTCATGTCCACTGGTTTGTCTCCCTGCTCTCTCGTCAGACCCTCCGTGTTAGTTCCCTCATGGCACTAGGGGTAAATCAGACTGTCCCCTCTTCTAGATGGGGTTCTTTTATGAGATTCCTTCCAGATCCTTCCATGGGTGTCTGCAAAAGGAGAAGGTGCATTTCCCACGTCCAGGTGCTGCTCTGCCCAGTGCTGCACCCTGGTTCCCTGGCACCAGTCTAATAGTGGCCACTGGGAATCACCCACAGGGGTCTTTGGGGGCTGGGCTTTGGGGTGATGCTTAGGCACCTCCCCATCAGGTGGACTGGCCCTGGCCCTGGGGTGGTTCGTTCTGGTTCCCTTTTGGGAATTCGTGTGACACCAAGAATGTGTCTGTCTAGTTTAGGTCTCAAGCTTAGTGGCAGAACATGGTTCCTCATCACTCCGAGGATTGTGTTTCTGAGGGTCTGTTGGGATTTCTCCCTGTTCGCCCCATCCTGCTGATCTGGGGTTTTCCTCCTCTCCTCAGTGATCTGTCACTCTTGTTTACTCCCCAAGACCAGCTCCTGGTTGGTTAACCCTCCCTACTGCTTTCTTGTCTTCTGCATTGCTGATTTCCGCAATAAAATAAAATAAATAAATAAATAAATAAAATAAAAAACAATAGTTTTTGTCTCCTGCTCTCTGTTTTCTTTTCCAATTTTTTGTTTGTTTGTTATGGGCCACCAGATCTAGTGATGCTCAGGGCTTACTTCTGGCTCTCAGCTAAGAAATCACTCCTGGCGTGCTAAGGGGGAACATATGGGATGTCAGGGATCGAAGCTGGGTCAGCCGCATGCAAGGCAAGCGTCCTTCTTCCTGTATTTTGGCTCTGCCCCCCTTGCTTTCTGGTTTCTTTGGGGTTCATTTGTTGTTCTTTTTCTAGTTTCTCTGGTAGGTTGTCTCTCATCTGAGCCCTGCTGTGCGCTCTAAACCCTCCTCAGCACTGTTTTTCCATATCCGTAGATTTTGGGAGTGAATGTTTTCATTCTCTTTTGTCTCAAGGAATATTTCATTTTATTTATTTATTTGGATGGTGGGCCCCACCCGGTGGCGTCACTCAGGGGTTACTCCTGCAGGGCTCTGCATTCAGAAATTGTTCCTGGGAGGCTTGGGGGATCATATGGGTCTGTCCGGGTCTGACACGTGCAAGGCACAATCTTTCTCTCTCTCTCTCTCTCTCTCTCTCTCTCTCTCTCTCTCTCTCTCTCTCTCTCTCTCTCTCTCTCTCTCTCTCTCTCCCATATTTTATTTCTTTTCCAATTTCCTTTCTGATCTAATTTTGTCTCCTTTCCAGGCATCCAGCCTCTCTGCTGCCTTTTTTCTGAGGGTTGACTTCTACGTTAGTGGTTTTGCAGTCACAGATGACACTCGGCATCATTTCTATTTTTGTGCTTTCGTCAGTGTGTCCCGGCATCTGATCTCTCCTGGAAAAGGGCCACGTGCTGTGGAGAAAAGTGAGCCAGCCTTGCACCCTGGAGAACAGGCTTTCTGGGGGTCACACAAAGGGGTGAATGAGGAGGATATGGGGCTTGCAGCTGGGTGACAGGGCGTGGGGGACCTCAGAAGACCCTGGGCCCTGCTAGCCTCCTGGGGCCCTGGAGGCCGTGACGTCCGTGAAAAGCAGACTGTGTCCTGTACTTCTAAATTTATGAGCCAAATGTCAATAAAACTGTCGAGACAGAGCAGGTTCTTGGTGTGACTCACAACAGAGAGCACAGAACCACATGCATGGAACACAAAGTCCCGCACCCAGCTCAGGAGTTCGTGGTTTTCACTCAACAGCACACAGTTCCTGTTTCTCGTTGTCTTGCAGCTTTGGGAACCAGAAGCCCTTCCTCTCTGTCTCTCCTGTTCCTCCTTCCCCTTCCTCCCTCTTCCCCTTCCCTCCTCTCTCCCCTCCCTCCTCTCTCTGCCTCTCCATTCTCCCCTCCCTCCTTCCCTGCTCCTCTCTCCACCACTATGCCCACACATTGCCAATGAGAAAAGCCGCCTGCACAGAGACCCACAAGCCACTGCTGACCCTGTCCCCAGGGCCCCTGGACAAGACCACATGTCCCTCCAGCAGATCCCCCTCCCAGCCCTTTTCTCCACCCTGAGTTGAGTCTCCATCTCCCCAGCTGTCTCCACTGTGCGCTAACCTCAATTCAGACGCTTTCTGCTGGCTGGGAGGGTGCCGTGGATTTTATTTTTATGAGCCGGTAAATCTTTTTTAGCTGCCTGTCCCTGGTCACTTGATGTTTGCGATTAGCATATTCATGAGCTGCTGCTGATGGTGGCTGGGGATGGGGGGCAGGCGGGTGGCTCAGAGCCCCAACAGCTCAGACGGGAGTGAGCCTGGGGTGGGGCAGGGTGTGTGTGGGGTCTCTGCTGTCTGATCAGCAATTACAGGGACAGTGTGGCGGTCTCCTTGGTGCAGAACTGAGATCGATTACTTCATTATCATTGTCACATTTTTATTTATTTATTTATTTATTTTATTTATTTATTTTTTAGTTTTTGGGTCACACCCGGCATCGCTCAGGGGTCACTCCTAGCTCCATGCTCAGAAATTGCTCCTGGCAGGCACAGGGGGACCATATGGGGCACCGGGATTCGAACCGATGACCTTTTGCATGAAAGGCAAATGCCTTACCTCCGTGTTATCTCCCGGGGCCCCATTGTCACATTTTTAATGTCTATTCAGAGCTCCTGAAACAGCTTTCACGATAAGAAATATGATTGAAAGGGGCTGGGGTGGTGGCACAGTAGTAGGACATTTGCCTTGCACGCAGCTGACCCAGGACGATCCTGGGTTTGATCCCAGTATCTCATATGGTCCCCTGAGCAAAGAACGATTTCTGAGCACAGAACCAGTAGTAACCCCTGAGTATCACCCAGTGTGGCCCAATAAAAACAAACAAGTAAAGAAATATGATCTAAGTTACACTGGCCCTGTTGGACAAAGAAGTTTCATATCATATGTGTGTGCCCTTTTTCATATTTTTACAAAAGACAATTGACATACGGGTTGCTCCCGGATCTGCATTCAGGAATCACTCCCGCAGTATTTAGGAAATTAAACTCAGAATGGCTGTGCTAGGTCTCTGACTCTTGATTTATTTTCTGACAATTCTATTTGTTATTCCTGTAAGTTTTATTGGAGCAAGTAAAATGAAATAAACTGGTCGTTTGCCTGCCAAGGGCACAGGCTGGGTGGTTGTGAAACCACGGACACTGGTGGAGGTAAGGGAACATTGGTGGCAGAACTGATGTTGGAACATGGTATGCCTGAAACAAGTCAATAATGAGCAACTTGATAAATAATGGTTTCTTACTAAAAATATTATTAAATATTATGCAAATAAAATAAAATTCTCTCAGTTCTGCTGTCTGTTTGTACCATTCCATAATCTTGAAAAAAAAATAGTCAGGTGACATTTCAAGACATTATCTCAAAATTTAGAAAGTTGAAAGTTCAGGTAAGAAAATGTCGGGGCCCGGGAGATAGCATGGAGGTAAGGCGTTTGCCTTTCATGCAAAAGGTCATCGGTTCGAATCCCGGTGCCCCATATGGTCCCCCTGTGCCTGCCAGGAGCAATTTCTGAGCATGGAGCCAGGAGTGACCCCTGAGCACTGCCGGGTGTGACCCAAAAACCAAAAAAAAAAGAAAAAAAAAGAAAAAGAAAAGAAGATGTGATAAACAAAATAATTTTAATCACTCTTTTTTATTATCACATTTTTATCTAATTCTCATTCATGTTTCTTCACACCCTCTTCTGTGCTATAAAACAGAGTTTCATGGAAAAAGGCAGTAAACACTGTCCACTGAACATGTGAGAACCTAGTGTTTGAGACACTGAAACAAAGAGTGTCCTCTTCAGGCACTGGGGAAAAATAAATTCTGATTTCTATGAAAATGCCTTCGGAACAAAGAAAGCAAAGCTTTCAGGATTAAATGCCACGGGAAGAATCTCAGCGTTGAATCTTTTTTTTTTTTTTTTTTTTTTTGGTTTTTGGGCCACACCCAGTGACGCTCAGGGGTTACTCCTGGCTATGCGCTCAGAAGTCGCTCCTGGCAGGCACGGGGGACCATATGGGAACCGGGGGATCGAACCGTGGTCCGTCCTAGGCAAGGCAGCAGGCACCTTACCTCCTGCGCCACCTCCCGGCTCCCTCAGCGTTGAATCTTGTTGCTGATTCACTTAGTTGCTAAGATTTACTAGGACCCGGAGTCCAGGCAGGTGAGTCAACAATGTTGGCTGACTCGGGGTTCAAACCCCCCAAACGGAAGGAGTCAGGTAAGGGTAAGGGCAGGAACATATGATGGGTAGATCCACTGAAGACTTTTGAGATCTGACCCTGATACCAGACACAGACACCCCAGCATCTGCGTGAATATTTGGGGGGAATCTTCAAATACAAAAGGTTTTCCTGAGAGCCAAACAAAGGCTAAGCACCTTCTCCTATTCTTGGTGGATGTGAACAGGAATCTTTGTAGACACAGGGCTACGGGAACCAGTACAATATAAATGCCTCAATATAAATGGGGGGGGGAGGTGCAGGTATGGAACCAGCAAATGTCTTTTCAAACCCTGTCCAACACAAACTTTGAAGCTGGAGCAATAACACAGGGAGTGGGGTGGCCTTGCATGTGGCCGACCTAGGTTCAATCCTTGGCATTCCATAGGGTTCCCCAAACCTGCCAGAATTGAATCTCAAACACAGAGCCAGGTGTGGCCCCAAAATAAAAAGAAAATATAAGAACATTGCCTAAGAAATTAGCACCTCCTGGTCTGTGGGGCCATGGGCTCCAGTCAAGAATCCCGAGACCTTTGCAGGTGGTGTTATGTGACGCCATTATGTGGGGAAGTCATGAAGGTCCCACATCTCTTGTCCATCTCTTGAGGGCTGGTCCTCACAGAGGCCCTTCCTGAGGCACCTAAGACCATCACGATCTGCTCGCTTACCTCAGTTTCACATTATTCCCATTAGCCATGCACGGGCTCCCTATGGCCTCTCCACGTGGGACATGTGACTGCCAGGTGGGTGCTGAGACCAAGAGCCACTGAACCAACCCAAGTCTGCTCATTCCAGCAAATTCTCCACCAACCTGTAGTCTTGCTGACCATTTACAGTGACCGGAAAGACTCTCCACAAAGCAGATCCTCGATAGATGAATGAATGTTCAGTGGCTGCAATTAAGTCACCAAAATGTCAGGGACTTCAAGGAACATTCTACACACATCACCCAGACATCCTACATGTTCCTCATGGGGTGAAGGGTGGGAGTCCTTAATATCCCTCTGAGGAGCTTCATTGAAGCAGAAGCCTCATGCCCCAAACCCAGGGGATTGAAGAGATGTGGATCTGGAAGCAAATAATAATAATAATAATAATAATAATAATCCACAGAAAAAAACCACACACGGTTAAGTAGATAAAACAGGTTCAGGTATAAATTTACTCCACGCGCCCTATCTCCAAGCCCAAATGAACAAGACTGAGTCAGCGACACGAGTGAAATAATCCAAACCAGGCTGAGGGTGAAACACATGTAGTCTGGCAGTCTTCTACCTTTTATCTCCATCCAACTGCCTGCCACAACTGCCATTTTTTTGAGTTCACGTGTGGTGGTTCTTTGCAGGAAGAAGACCACCAAACAGGGAGCTAGGGAGCACCCCAGGGTGGGGCTCCAATGATGGAAAGAGCCCCATGGGTAAAGCTCTTTGACCATCGGGCAGAGTAAATTAAGTATGAGAGGTACCAGCAATGCTTGCGATGCTCCAAAGCCTGGTAGTGCCTCCTCCTTTTGGAGGGGCAGCCTGGGTATCGGGGCCACTAAAGAAATGGGCATGTCCACACTCTTGGGAATGTCAACAGGCTTCTTGCAGTGACCAATCAAAAGAGAGAATGCCTCTGACGCTGATCAATCAAGTGTGCAAGTGCCTCTTGCAATGACCAATCAAGAAGTAGATACCTCCAGCAATGACCCAATCAAGTGACCAGATGCCTCTTCTGGTGACCAGACAGCATCACACAGTCCAGGCAGTGACCAATTAGAGCAAGCAGCATGCAGACCCACTTTCCTCACAGACCTTCACAAACCTCCACTTCTATTCCCCAAACTTATTTTTCAAGCACATATGTAGCATGTACCAGAACAGGGTACATTCTGAACCATAAAACAAACCTTTACAAATCTAGCATGGTAATTCCTCTCCTCCCCCACACACACAATGAAGCTATAAATCAATAATAGAAAGATATTTTTACAAAGCCCAAATATTTGGAAATTAACTTAGCGTCGCATATTTCATTCCTTGGGCCAGGGAGGAAATCTCAAAGGAAATTAGAAACTGTTCTGAAATAAATTTCAAGGAAAATTCAATATATCAAAATTTGTGGATGCAATTAAATTATAGCTTAGAAAGACATAGCATGAACTGGTTATATTCAGAAAGGAAGTTTGCCAATCAATGATGTATGCTTCCACATTAAGAAATAAGCACTCAAGAACAAATGATACGGAAGGCATGAAAGAAAAGAATAGAAGAATAAAATAATTGATTAGAAATCATTTAAATAAAAACAATATTGGGCCTGGACGATAGCACAAAGAATTTGCCTTGCACACGGTGGATCAGGTTCCATCCCCAATATTCCCTATGATGACCCCCCTCCCACCCCGAGCCCTCCAGGAGTGATTCCTGAGCACAGAGCCAGAGTAACCCTTGAATACTACCAGGTGTGACCCAAAAACCAAAACAAAAAAATTATAAATATTTCTGAAGAGAAAAATTGGCTCTTTGAAAATACCCTTTAAGGCAGGGGTCCTCAAACTTTTTAAACAGGGGCCCCATTCACTGTCCCTCAGACCATTGGAGGGCCAGACTATAGTAAAAACAAAAATTACGAACAAATTCCTATGCACACTGCATACATCTTATTTTGATGTGAAGAAACAAAACGGGAACAAATACAATATGTGGCCCACAGGCCGTAGTTTGAGGACCACTGCTGTAAGGGGATAAGCCCTTTGGCCAACTGACCAGGAGAGAGAGAGAGAGAGAGAGAGAGAGAGAGAGAAGACATTTTCCAAATTTTCAGGTGTTTCCAGAAAGGCAATCATAACATTGGGATCAATGACACAGTCACCACTTCTATTTCCCTGCACACTACAGACCCTGTGCATTATTCAGTCCATCCAGAATAGGTCAGAAAGCACTAGAAATATGATTTACAAAACCCAGAGCACAAATATAGCCATTTTCCTCATAAGTGGCAATAATTGAAGTGACCCAGATATTATGCAAGCGATGAAGCTTTCAGAAGTACCAAAGTCAGGAGCATGGAAGGAGAAGCCGCAGCAGGTGGGGGTGAGCTTGGAGGTAAATTTGGACAGGTTGGGGTGAGCTCACAGGTGAAGTCAGGCATGACACCAGGAATGTCCATCCCCAACCTTTCTGGAGAGGCCTGAAGAACTGGGATGAGCAGGGCCAGGAGCTATCAGGCTGGGGCAGGGGGAGTTGGCTGGGTAGAGACCAGCTCCCTGGCAAGATATCAATGGGCTATTCCAGAGGGTTCTGTGGGAATCTGAGGCTTGCACTCAATGAACTCCAGTCTTGCCTGTGAAAAATGTATCAGGTCGCAAGTGAGATCAGCTCCGATCCAGGGTGTGCAAGAAAGAAGGTCAAAGAGGAGGAGACGGTGCTTCAAAGGAGCTGAAGGATCCGATAGAAGCCGAACTTGGGCACTCACATAGCTGGCAAAGTAGCACTGTGGGCTCAGTGGTAGATGCCAAGAAGTGTCGTGTGGAGGCTGGCTTCTGAGTTTTCACAAAAGCCCCTCCCAAAGTCAAAAACATGGGATGTGAAGTGCTGGGCAGTGAGGGAACTGGAGGAAAGTGAGTATGTGCAAGCAAACAGGAAGACCTAGAGACACTGAACATTTTTGTAATTTGTGTTTGTTCGTTTGTTTGTTTGGGGGCCACACTCGGTGGTGCTCAGGGCTAACTTCTGACTCTACTCTCAGGGGTCATTCCTAGCAGTGTTTGAGGGACCCCATGGGATGCCAGGGATCAAACCCTTTGGTCGGCTGCATGCAAGGTAAATCCTCTCGCTGCTGTGTTATCACTCTGGCTCTGACACTGTGAACATTTGCAAAAGTGACTTGACCAGAAGATGCTAGAAATCGTTACTAACCTCTAAGCGGTCTTCCTACTATCCTGGCTAAGAAGATTCCTTCGTTTCCAGATGCATTCTGCTTTTGTTTCATTTTCTTTTGGGGCCACACCCAGCGGTGCTAAAAGCTGACTCCCAACTCTGCTCTCAGGCATCACTCCTGGGGACCCTCTCTGGTGTTGGGATCAAACTCAAGTCAGACACTTTCCAGGAAAGTGCCCAAACTCTTATTCGATCTCTCAGTCCTGTGGGTACATGCTGAAATATCTTACATGCTGATATCATCATGTCTGAAACTTAGTTTAAAAAATTTCAGGGTAGGGACTGGAGAGATAGTACAGCTGATAGGACATTTGTCTGACACTCAGCCAACAGGGCTCAGTTCCCCAGCACTTCATAGGATCCTCTGAACCCCACCAGGATTGATCCCAAAACACAGAGTCTTAAGAAGCCCTGAGCACTGCCAAGTATGACTCCAAAACAAATAAACAAACAAGTAAACAAAATTTCAGGCTAACTGTGACTTGAAGATTAATAACAAAGACATGCCCTCTAGTCCAGCCTTTATGGAAAACAATATGGAGATTCCTCAAAAAACTAGAAAGTGAGCTCCCATATGATCCAGCTATACTACTCCAAGGGATATACCCTAGGAACAGAAAAGCACAGTACAAAAATGCCTTTCTCACACCTATATTCCCTATAGCACTATTTACAACATACAGACTCTGGAAGCAACCAAGATGCCCTTCAACAGATGAATGGCTAAAGAAACTGTGGTACACAATGGAATATTATACAGCCTGTCAGTAGAGATGAAGTCATGAAATTTTCCTATATGTGGTTGCACATGGAAACTCTTATGCTGAGTGAAATAAGTCAGAGAGAAAGAGAGAGAGAGA
>PVKC010045214.1:0-11470 GCA_004027635.1 Crocidura indochinensis | reverse complement strand
GTGGACTGCACCCAATTGACCTTCTTCCCTGTCTTACATGAAAGTCTGCATTCAGAAGATTTCTTGGAACAGTGTCTGGAAAGACAAGTTATTTTACAAGAGCTACTTGATCATGAAAAGGTAATATCAGCCCATCACCAGTATTCCTTAAACATTACAAGACAGGAAAGAACAGAGCCATTTCACTGTGTTCTGCTCCCTTTGACAACTTCACTCAGCATACCATTCAATTCCCTCTATGTAGCAGCAAATTGAATGACTTTATCTTTTCTTATAGCTAAGTTGTGTATATATAACATGGTTTCTTTATTCAGTCATATATTCTTGGGCCTTCAGTTATTTCTGGGTCTATGCTATATTGGATATATATGCTTCAAGGAACATAGGAGTGTAATTGTCTACATTTTGTTTAAGTATTCTTGGGGAACTCCAGAAAGTGGAATTTCTGGATCAAAAGGAAGCTCAATTTCTAGTTGTTGTTTTTTTAATGTTTTATTTTTCAGAAAGCCTGAATCAGTCTACTTTCCCAACATCAGCAAAAGATAATTCCTTTTTCCCCACAGCCATGCCAGCACTGATTGTTCTTGTTATTTGTGATATGTGATTTTATTCTTTGTAGTGTGAGATAGCTCACTGGTGTTTTGATCTGTATATCCATGATTAATGATGCAGAGCATTTTTTATGTGCCTTTTGGCCATTAGTATTTCTTCCCTTTTTTGGGGGGGTTGGGGTTTTGGGGTCACACTCAGCAGTGCTCAGGGGTTACTCCTGGCTCTATGCTCAGAAATGGCTCCTGGAAGGCTCGGGGGACCATATGGGATGCCGGAATTCAAACTACTGACCTTCTGCATGCAAGGCAAATTCCTTACCTTCATGCTATCTCTCCGACCCCTGTATTTCTTCTTGAGGAAGGTTCTGTTAATCTGTCCTGCCTATTATTTAATAGAATTGAAATTTTCTTATAAAGTCCTATATTTTATATATAAAATATATATTTGATACTAACAACTTATCAGATGAGTATTGGGTAAATAATTTTTCCCATTATGTGGGCAATATCTCCCACATTTTCTCCATGTGGGCTTCATGGAAGTTGGATGGGCAATTCCATCAATATCTGGCAGACTCCCCTACTGACTCCCAACTACTGAGAAGTGGCTTGTATGCTCCTCACTGAAAGTAGCACAGTAAAACTGTCTCATGTCCCCAACTTCCAGGCTTCCACGTGGCTCACTCAAGAGCAACGATTCACCTTCTTCTTTTGTGTGAACACTGGAGCTCTGGTTGCCTCCAGCAATACCTGGGACAGTAATTATTCTGTGCCACCTTTTCGTCATTGATTAATGATTCTAAGAATTCCAAACACATTTCTCTGCCAACAGCTCGGTGTGAGGTGAGCAGTGGTTTATTTAATGCATGTTAATTTCTCCCACTGTGTGTTTGGGGACCACCCCTCAACTTTTCTTGACACAGCTGTTCTCAACAGTGAGTCTTCATGCGACAAAAAAGGACTTCCAGCCCACATCCAGAGTCAGAGCTCAGTGAGAATTTTTTTCTACTCTTGCACTCCCTAACACATGAACAATAAAACATTATTTCATTCTTTTTTTTTTAAATGAGCTCACTATAAAGTTTGATTTTGTGTTTAGTGAAAAGCCATCAGTTTGAAGTGAAGGAAGTTATTTTTTGCTCTGGACAGCAGAGAGCAGCATCAAGCTCTTCTAAGTATTTTTAGTTGTGATTGTTTGTAGCAGGTGGAAAAAGTGTTAACTTTCTTCTTTGTATAACTTCTCATCTGGGTGATAACCAGTGTTAAAATACAGGGCTGTGTGACAGACCTTATTTTTCTTGTTTTGAAATACTGCCTCCTTGGCATACTCACAAGGCTCTCATAGGCTAGTTCTCTCCCCATTATAAGCTTAACACACACATATACACTCTCCCACACTTAAACATGTTCATCAGCTCACACAGACATTCACATCCACATATCCATACACTCACAGACCCCTGCTCCTCCTCAGGATTACATGCTCACATAATCCTCACATGATCACACACTAATATAGACACATAAGTTCCCTTTAGACTAAAAATGCTCATATACACAGCTAATATAAGCAATCACACACAGATGCACACACATCTACATAGGCACTCACCTTTTTTTCTCTAATTATATGAAACAAAACTTTGTATCCTGGAATGATCCCCACCACTGTTCTAATCTTCTTAACTCTTAAATCCTAATGTCACTTCTCATCTTCTCCTCTATTTGGCACAGATGCTCCCAGATACCTGTGTGTACCTATGTCTTCTCTTAGAACACTCATATTGTGTGGAGAGAATTTATTTATTTTTCTTGCTTTATGGTTAGATGATGAAAGTGTGATTTGACTGCTTGAGTGCCTAGTAGGACATGGAATACAGGCTAGAATCCAATATATGGGAAGGAATGCACACGCATCTAAGGGTGCGACAATGGCAACACATTGTCAGAAGATGAGGTCTTGTCTGTTATATACCCACTGGTTTTTCATGGACTTCACATCACCTGCACAGACCCTTTCCTGAATATTCCAAATTTCACTGTATACTTGCTGAATTAGAACCAGGTATGTAGCCTGGTAGTACCTCTTATAAATTGTAGATTTTCCCATACATAATAGCTTCTAGAATTAATGCCAAAGATCCACATTTTATGATATTTAAGTATATTAGGGCCTAGTTTTTAAATGGCTTACAGCCAGCTGGCTAGAAATGCACTTTTATTTCCAAATAGCAGACTCTTAAGTTGATGCTGCTTGGGTCAGGCATGGCTTTGTATAGTTTTAGGAACTTGTAAAGCATTTTACATCAGATTGGTACAGATATCAGTCTTTTCCACTGAGTTTCCTTTTAGACAGTTGAGAAGGGCTGTGAGATTGCTCATTTGCAGATATGTTAATGCAAGTGGCATAGGCAGATAGGTAGGGAACATCTCTGCTCCTTGTCTCTGCCTTAGAGAATAAGCTGCCATCAAGAGACCCAGAGATTGCATTTCTTCTCATGTTTGTTAAGTGAATAAGTAAAACTCAGCAGTTTCTCACCTTATTGTGTTTTTATTACTAGTGGGACTCAATTCTCCATCCAAAAATGAATAAGAACTGAAGTATAGACCAGGAGTCATAAGTAATTGGCATAAAGGAATTTATAGTCTTCCATTTTTGATACTTAATATTTATTCACTAATATTTATTCACTACTTAATTAATATTAAGTATTTTTGATACTTAATATTTATTCACTTTAAAAATCAAATGAGGGGTCTGAGTGATAGCACAGCTGTAGGGTGTTTGCCTTGCATGCAGTCAACCCAGGTTTGATACCTTATGGTTCCCTGAGCCTGCCAGCGGCAATTTTGAGTGCAGAGCCAGCAGTAACCCCCGCAGGTCAATGAATCTGGCTCCAAAACAAACAAACAAACAAAATCAAGACAAATTAAATGAATTTTATGTTTCTATATGACAGCCTAAAAATGCACTGAGAGTTAGATCTCAGGGAACAGATACATAGAAAGGCACAAGTGTCACATGTGTGGAGGGCAGATTCTTTTGTAGTAAATTTCACACATATTTATGAGAGAATTGGCTCATTGTCCTGGAATAGGCACCTCATATAGCAGTTCTGCTTTTTTTTTTCTTTCAATGAAAAATTTAGGTGTTCTACTGAATTGCCTGTGAATGATAGAATATAATGGCAGGCCTCCAGTCTTTACTAGGTGTGTACATTGGGCCTGATACTGGGAAACTTTGCTGGATGATTTTCTGTAGAATGCTTTAGCTTCTACTGTATGGAAATTTTATTACTAGAAATTTTGGATTTCTATACAACTTTCTCCTCCTGATAAGGAGAATATGGCCACATACATAGTAATTCCCCTATCTGGAATGATAATATATCATCCAGCCAAACTTAAAAAAATTCTACTTATGAAGCAGAAGTTCCACTCATTTTAAAGTGATCGATAGACTCATGGCATGAGGGATTTCTTAATCATGAGTAAATTTGGTTTTGGAGCCCTCTCAGGGCTAATTTAAATGGAAGAACAGGTAATAGTTCACTTGGGTTCATTTTTCCCGTTTTTAAAATGCCATTCTTTTCTAGCAGAATCAATTTTTAAGCTATTAACCCAGCTATCGCCAGACATTTTTCTTGTGGTTTGGCTTATATTTTATGCTTAATTCTCCCCCAAAGAAAAGCACCAGATGATCATAGAAATATAACCATGCCCCTACTCTTGGTACAGAGGTGTTGGGTGAGATTGTAGTTCTTTAGGGAGGTGAGAGGTTTGGAATTGTCGCCACTTCTTACTAGAAAAATTTGAGGATGTGACAAAAGATAAGGCTTAAGCAGGCTTGAATAACACCCCCTACTTAGAACTCCACAAAGATATACATTGGAGTCACCTTCCAGGAAGGAACTCTGGAAATATATATATGAAGTAGTAAGACTTGAAAACACCCATATACTTGACCTTCAATTTTACTTTAAAGATGTTAACTTTATATTTATATGTTAAAGGTGATACATACATAAAGAGGTTACCAAAGCACTGTTGATCAAAATATCTGACTATTTAGATCAAAAGGGGATTTGTCAAACACTTGTAGTACATGACACAAGAAAATAGTCAACAACTATCTGTATACAGCTGGTGAAATCTTGACAAGTACAAGCCCTATGAAAAAAGTATGGAGGTCTCTCAAAAATGTAAAACTAAAGCTACCATATCTTGGTATATCTATACCCAGACATATAAGTTTATTCAAAAGGACATATACACAGCACTATTCATTGAAGCATTTAGTATTATAGCTATCATAAGGAATCAACCTAGGTGTCCAAAGACAGATGACTGGATTATGAAAATGTGGTGTATATATACACAATAAAATGTTATGCAGCTGGTGGGTGACTGGTCACAGCCCTTCATCCCTCCATAGGACAGTGTGCTTACTTCACATGCTCATAGCCTGTCTCTGATGTTCTCTCTGTTCAGGTGACTCAGATGTACTCCCTGGTGATTGTGCAGGGCCACTTAGTCTTTGAAGGTGTCCTGCTCTTTGGCCAACAGAGCTTCTACATATGTGAGAACTTCACACTGTCTCCAGTGGGTGATGTCTACTGCACCCGTCACTGCCTGTCCAAGTGAGTTTCCCCAATTTCCCCATAGATCACATCCTGAGCTGTAATCACTATCAGCAACTCATTACTGTGGCTAATGAGTTAATCACTCATTAATGTGGTTAATGGTTAACCACTCATGAACCACTTCCATGCCTGCCACTCCCATCTAAAACTGAGCCAGAAGATAAAATGAGGTAGCAGTAAGCCACATAAGCACTCATTACTGTGGCTACCCAAAATGTGGCCGTTTCAGGTGCCTTTCCTGCTGTGGAATGAATGCATCACAGAGAAAGGGTCTCTCCTTAAATTATTCAGGTAATTAAATTCAGTCCCCAAAGCCTCATTTATTCACTTATGGATTATTCATTTTATGCCAAACAAGGCACATAATGCAATCGACAACAGAAGCTAGTTCTTTTGGAGCTTAGAGCTCACTGTCAACATGGATCAAAATATATGTTGAGAGGCTAGTTAAGGAGTATATAATTGGGAGAAGATGTGGAGTTAGTATAGTAAAGAAAGGTTACTAAAGGAAATGAGCAAAAATCTAGATCTTGAAGAATGGATAAGAAAATTGAAGAATATACCAACTAATATCAGCCATCTTTGGCTGAAAATCCCAAAACTTTCTTTTGGAATCAAGTATATTTAGACTATTTGAGTATATTCAGCTCTAACTGATCAATTCTCCTGTATTTATAAAATATAACTATTTCAAATAAACTTGATTAACTTGTGCATTTTTTTCTAGAAGTTGAAATTACTTCACCAATGCCTTTGAAGGTATATGAAGAGTTCTTTATTCAAAAATACAAATTAACTTTTTTGGGTAGTCAAAGTTCAAGTGATGTTCAGGGTAATGTAAACTAATAGACTAAAATACTGAAAAGTTTTGTTTAATAAAGTTTTCTGGAACCTAACTTCTCTGTAGTTTTTAACCCACTAGGTTTTAACTCACTAGCATATGATATTTTAATAAGTGTCTTAATATGCTGATGCTACTTTGTCCAGAGCCAGATCACATTTGATAACCACTATTAACAGTTTTACCTGCCAATAACAAGTTTCAACTCCCAGTTGTACTCTCATTTCAGCCCATATAAGGAAACCATCATTTAAGAAGCCTGGAAGAATGTCAGCCTACCCCTTTTTGATTTAGATGTGCATTAAAACATGGCATTTTTTCCTCACTAAATTCCATTTTCTATTTATACTCGATTCACCAATTGTGGCAAGTCTTTTGTGACTCTCCTCCAAGAGTCCAAGGAGGAGCATAATTAATACTTAGAAGACTCATCCCATCTTATTGCTCATGTTTTATTGATACTGATCAATATGGACAATGGATCTGCAGATTTGCCTTTCTGAGAACTGATGAAAGCTTTCTACTCTACCTATATGCATGGCATGACTGTGTAATGCTTTGCATAATCCATTGCTTCACTCTCCACCTCTGGTTTAAATCGAGTTAGTGTTAGATAAGATCTTATTGATTAGGTAAATTGTGTTTATGAGGTGCATCTATTCTTGATCAAATTGACTATATCTGAGCTTTTAATAGAAGCCCAGTCCACAGTGTGTATACTCACTTGATTTTTAATGACAAGGGAGATTTCCCTGTCTGGAAATGTAGATCTCTAGAATGCAAGTAGGAGTGTAGTGAGAACAAATGACTACCCTGGAAACCTGTGGGAATTGTATAGGTAATTTTAGTCACCATACCTCAAAGGACTATGTGTTAACCAGCACTTTCTCTCCAAGGTTTTGTCTACTGCCCAAAGAAACTGCTGGCACTCATGGAGATACAGTTCTCAGAGGCAGGCTATTAGATCATGCTAGATCAATGGGGAATTCAATTTTATCTTGACCATGGAGACTCAGGAGGATACATGCATAAGTGTGTTAAAAATAAAACTAAGTCAATCCTGAATGTTTCCCTAAAAGAACTGCCATCAAGCTGCATATGGTTGAATATTAGGCCTTGAAAGAGCCTCTCTGATGTATAATAAAAAATATCCTAAATAAAACTCAAGAACACTGTAAATGCTCAAGTAACAATAGGCCTTTGTTCTCTGGAACTTTCTTTAGAAGCAATGATTATTACAAAATTGTTATGAAGTAAATTTATTCTGCATTCAATGGCATCCCTTCCTGATAAAATGAGGGTTTTTGTCTACTGCAAACAAGTACCCTAAATGGAATAGTTAATAAAGTAAGAATTATAGACTGCCAGTTCTGAAAGTTACAAGTTTGAAATCAAGGTGGGGCAGAATCATGTTCCCTGTGAGTACTTTAAGGGAGAACTCTTCCTCTATTTAGCATGTTTTTGCTGTTTCTTGACAACCTTGGAGTTAATAAATTTGTAGTTGCTCCTTCATAACATCAGGATGGCTTTTTCACCCAACAATTCACATCATTTTCTCTGGTTTCTAAATAAAAATTATTTTCTAAGATATTGTGGTTAAAGATTTATATTTCTTCTGGGAACACGGCTCAACTCCTAAAAAGGAAGTCAAGCTCATGCTATAAATAATATTAGATCTTTTGGTCAACCCCAACCATCAGTTGATTCTATGTGCTAAGGTGCTTTTAATCAGTATTTCTTCCACATGAGTCAATAAGTATAGAAGGCATCATTCTGTGTTTATTTAAGTTCAACACATATTTATTGAAAAAAAACTGCCTTATACCGGGCATAGTGGCACTCATGTATGAGTCAAATATGACTGAGTTTACTTAATAACCTGTGATCTAAGGAATGAATCTGAATATAAAGTCTAAATATAAAGTTTGATGATAATTGATAGCTTGAAAAGTGGCACAAATCAAACTATACGCTAGTCTACAATTACTTGTACTTTCAAAGATCAAGTCAATCAATAGCATAGTTGTTATTTAGTTTCATATACTTTCCCTGGTTAATAATTATGTAAATTAAATTGTGGCCATGCTGGACACAAACATATAATGGCAGTTATTATACTAAAATATCTTATGAATAATAAATAATAAATAAAAGATCCTATGAACTCTGGCCATAGCTCCACCTGAAAAAAGTGAAATAGATCAGACGCTCCTTTCTGCCTATTGACTTGGAGACTTGATTCTGAGTCAGTGCACAGAACATAAAAAAAATACAGTTTTGATAAAGTCGATGACAGTCTTGTGGCAAATGTTATTTAAGATAGAATCTTCAATGGAAACGTGAACCACTTGCTTCAGTCAATTAGTGCTGATGCTGTGGTTATCAGTGACCTGGCTCTCCTTCTCATGACATGTTCTGCTTCTTCACAGCATCAGCGATCCATTCATTTTCAACATGTGCAGCAAAGACAGGTCTTCCAACCTTTACTCTTGCCAGCGACACAGCTATGGTGACCTCAGAGAGCTTCGGCAGACTCAGTTCCTTCTCCAGGTATTCTCCAATAATGGCTCCAGGGGTACCCCTCTCTACTCACTGGAATGTGATCCAGGCACCAACCAGTGTTTCATCTGAGGGTATAGGACACAACTTTATGACTATCTTCCTTTATGCCCGTGCCCAGCCTTTGGAAAACACCTGTGAATTCCCTAGACTTATAGTGATCTTGCCTCCTTACAATTTATAGGGTCTGTCATTTTATCTCTGGGACTTTGTTTATCTTATATGTCATTGAAAAAACAACCTCTTGGCTTTATTTTCCTTCTTACAGGCCTCAGAGGCACATGGAAAATTTAGGGAGAAAGAATAGAACCAACCACTTTATTGTCTCCTGCAGTGTCAGTGACCAGAGCATAGGAAGTGTGTGCCCTGTTCTACCCACTAAATTTCCTCTGTTGGCTTCCCTCCTTTCCCTTTTCCCACTGTTTCTCCTATCCCCAAGCTCAACATCATTTCTGAATCAAGAGATAACAGAGATCTCCTGATTGTCTACTCTAATCACAATTCCCAGAGCCTTATCCAGAACCTTCAAGGACCACTCAGATACTGAACAGAATTGATGGCTTTATAGGCAGGACTGTCTTTACCTAATTCATAATGTAAGGATTCTCACTTCTAGAATAGGAGTCTTCAATATCTTAAGGAGGGAGAAAGAGCATCTGGTCCTTACTGGCCTCAAGGCATCTAATTTTCATGAGGCCAATATCATGAAATAAATTAATGTAATAGGTAATTGCACAGTTGCATCAATGCACTGTGATCTGTCTTGCAGGCAGCCTACAAGGAAGAGAGGAAGAGCCAACATTGTAGGACTGGTCATCCCATTTCTCACACTTTGTCTTTGAGTTTCCTTTCTGCAAAGATCATCAGGGGTTCTTGGTCCCAAGAATTGATGAGTGCCTTTCATTTACAAATTTATTTGGATGCACAATTCATCAACTGTTCCTCCTGTTGGAGACCTCTCTAAAACTGAACTTCTTGGGGGGGGGCAATCAGAACAGTTCATTTTAGAAAGTATCAGTTGTCTTCTTGGCGAAGGTCCAGCAAGCTGTGAACCTCAGCCAGCTTTATTCCTCCCTCTTTACTGTTTTTCCTACAAACTTTCTCATTTTGCCTAACCTAAATGTATTTCTTTGTGTGGAGGGTGAACTAGAAAGGAATGGTGAAAGAAAATTCTGCCCAGGTGGTTCTGGACCTTGTAGCCATCATGGTCTCAGTGCCAACCATGGTTATGCAGTTTTGGCATATTTGAGACGTCTTCATATTTCTGTTTTCTTCCATTGAATTGTTATACATGCCTTGATTTTTTACCATTATGTATTTAGGACTTAGCACACAGTGGGGCACAAGTAAGTACTCAAAATTATTTTATGATCATCTTATTATCTTTAGGTTATGTTTAGTGAAGAGGTATCAGTAAGTATCTTTTCCTCTAGTAAATATTTCCAGATGGTTGATTAGCCTAGTTACTGTGGAAGCCAGAAGCTAGAGGACTTTTTTTGTGGCCAAATGGGGTGAAGAGAACTTTGTGAGCCAGGCTGCTTGCTATCCAGTCCTAGATTCTCCTATTAGAAATTCAGAGCCTGTGCACACATGATTGCCAGGTCAAGATGTAGCCTCCACAAAACCTATATTATCATTAATTTAGCACATGATGTGTATTTTTAACAGTAAGAAAATTATACTGGAACTTAAGTATACTCACAGAGAATAGGAGCTTTGTATTGCCATTTATAACTACTGTCCCTGTTCAGAAGCTTTATGAATTAGAAATTGTGAATTCACATTTAACTGGATATAAGCAGGACCTTACTATTATTAGAGCAGTACCCTACATGAAGTTTCCCTTTACCCATTCCATCTGTACTCCAAGTAGAGACTTCATATTTTCCCAGAAGCTCCCTGAAAATTTCCTTCTTGACCTCATTTTATTCCTGAACCTCATCCTATATTTGTATTCCCTATGGCTTTTTCATGTCTGTTATTTACATAGCTTGGAATAAAAGAGAGGAAGGCTGGGAGAAGTAGGGTTAGAGAAAGAAATAAAAGTAGACTTTCCTTGGGCACAACAGAATGCCCTACATACTATTCTTTTTCCATAATGGCATTGAAATAGATCTGTAAAATGGATACGGCAGAGCTCTCTGTGCCCTCAAATCTGAAGGCAACATATGAAGGCTGTCTGTATGGGGAGTTATACCCACCCAAGCAGTACCCCAGTGTTTCCTGGGAGGTTTACAAAATAAGTCCCTAACAACAACAACAACAACAACAAAAAGAAAATAAAAATAAAATAAGTCCCAAGATCCTGCTTTGAAAGTATTTGAAGGTGTCATTTGGCAACTTTTTTTTGGATCTTTATTTGTCATGAGAATGGGATTCTTCTTCCTTTAAGCAAAAATTTTCTGAGACCCCAATTCTGTTACTTAGCTTTTGATTATCCAAGTCTTAATACTTCCTTTGGTAGTATCAGAGACAAATCTACTTGACTGGGGAGATCTTAGGGAGTTTCCTAATACCCAAGGGAGCAAATGACTCATGGCCCTTGGGTATCAAGGATCTACTTACTAGGAGCGTTTCCATTTCAGAAGACTTCAGGAATAATAAAAGGAGTTTGTTTTTATAGGACATTGCTCTGGAGCTCTTTTTCCAAAATGGATATTCCAAGTTCCTTGTCTTCCATAACAGTGATAGAAGCAAGGCCTTCAAAAGGTATGGATTTAATAATTATCCTTTGAAGAAACTAGTCATAATTTTTGTTGTGACTTTGCAGGTCAAACCCAGTGATGATCTGGGACTACTCTTCACTCAGAGGTCATTTCCTACAATGCTTGCAGACCACATAGTGCCAGACATTGAATTTTGAGTTTATGCATGCA
>PVKC010045213.1:0-11462 GCA_004027635.1 Crocidura indochinensis | reverse complement strand
TAATTTCTATGATCCAAGTTCCAGAAATCATGCAATTTTAATTAGAATCCTTCCATACAATTTTCCTGATTGCCCTCTTTACATCTTTGTTTCTCAGAGTGTAGATCAGTGGGTTCATAGTGGGAGCAACAATCATATAAATAAGGGCCATGGCCTTCCCCTGATTTTGAGAGTAGTTATTTTTAGGTTGAAGATACACGAACATGAGGGTTCCATAGAAGAGTGAGACCACAATCAGGTGAGAGGCACAAGTCCCAAAGGCCTTGCGTCTTCCTTCAGCAGATTTCATTCTTACTACAGCCCGGGCTATGAAGACATATGAAGTGAGAATAACGACTACTGGACCAATAAGGATCATTAGGCGAGCAACTAACATCTTTGCCTCTGTTGGATGAGTGTCCACACAGGAAAGCTTGACTATAATCAAGATTTCACAAAAGAAATGATCAACCTGACGGTGACCACAACGAGGTAAAACAATGGCCAGTGAAGACTGAAAGAGAGAGTTGCTAATTCCACAAATCCAAGCTATGGCAGCAAGGATGTGGCAGATTCGTGGGTGCATAATTGTTTTATAGCGGAGGGGCCAGCAAACGGCAACATAACGGTCAATAGACATGACAGCAAGAAGGGCACATTCGGTGGAGCCAAGAGCCAAGGCCACAGTACACTGAACCATACAGCCAAGATAGCTGATTTTGCTATTTCCCCACATGTTCACCAGCATCTGAGGAACAATAGAAGTTGTGTAAAACATGTCCAGGAATGAGAGGTTTTGGAGGAAGTAGTACATAGGGGTATGGAGGCGGCTGTCCAGGATAGATACAAAGATAATGGCTGCATTTCCTGTCAGTGTCATTGTATAGAACCCAGAAGCAAAGAGAGAGAGGATAAACTCAGTCCGAGGGTATTCTGAAAAGCCAATCAAGATGAAATGTTTCTCTGAGCTCTCATTTATTTTTATCATCTCAAAAACTTTCAGGTGTAATTGAAATGGAATTAAGTATTCTCTATCAATAAATAAAAACAAAATGAAGTAAGACAAGTGTGAAGTTATTATACATAATTTTTACATATGAAATTTTGATTTGCATTTGTGAATAATATATTTTAATTTTAGATGTAATAAAAAATAAATTTATGCCAGAGAGATAGCATGGATGTAAGGCTTTTGCCTTTCATGCCGAGGGACTGTGGTTCCAATTCCAGCATCCCATATGGTCCCCCGTGCCTGACAGGGGCAATTTCTGAGCATAGATCTAGGAGTAACCCCTGAGCGCTGCTTGGTGTGCCCCCAAAACCAAAAAATATATATATGAATTGACTTAATATAATGATTAATATATCCTATTTGTTTATTAAACATGCATGCATTATATAATCAAATATTTTGATTATCTAATCAAAATATTTTAAACAAATTTACATAATGAGAAGTCAAAGTATCTCCTATAAGAAATTATTAAATGTCTTGATTATACATGAACATTATAGTGACTTGGTACCGGACCATTGTAGTAAGATATTAAAACTTTTAATTTGATGTTTTCATTTTCCCAGTACACTTAAAAGTCAGTTTTGCAAATAACTTAAAGTGTTCAATATAGCATTTTAACAAAGAAAAAATAAACTGGAAGACAGTTTATTGCTATTCAATAGACAGCAATTAGGGCATATTCCTAGCATACTCCTTTTCCGTTTGATTTCCAGCACTACATCATCCCCCAACCACTCTGGAGGCACTAGACTATTGCTGTGTTGCTGGGTGTGGCAATTGGACTCCCCTAGCCTGGATGGTCATGTTTCCATGGCACCACTGTACTAAATACAAGCTCTTGTATTGAACCAGAGTCCAGGTTCAAAGATCACTGGTGGGCACCAGCCAGACCCAAAGATGCACTCTATTCTCAGAAGAAATTAAGCCAAAACACAAATTTGGGGCACCATTGGGAGATAGATACATGGAGAAGCAGCAGTGCTGATGCTGTGGCAGGCACACTCACATCCACAGTCCCTGTTATGCTGATGTAACCACTTTCACTGCTTCACCACTAATCTCTGAGAAACACCAAAGTGACAAAAACTCTAAATATACTGCTTTTGGGTATGAACATTCTGGGGTCTTCTTGGAGTGGGATGGGAAGTCTCCTTTTACCCTCCATAGTTTCAGATGCCACAGCAGGCATAGCCATTCCACCATGCATTCTCATTGGCCCAGATCCATAGGTCCTGAAATTCCTTAAGTTTTTGGTTGCATCTACAGCCATGAAACACCTCCAAATTCCTCAATACTGATACCCCAGTAGACGCACACCAAATTATATGTGAAAGTAGCATATAATCACCTAAACTCAGCAAAGAAAAATACAGAATGCACAACTTGCAACAAATAGCTTTGTGAGCCTGTTGTGAGATATCACAGCTTTCACAATTTGTATGTTGTTGAAGTTTTTATATAATTTAATTATCAATTAGTTGTAACAAGCAATATAGGGTAAATTATTTCATGTATGCCAAGGGAGAAGGCTATGGTGGTGGATAAGAAACTGAGACAATGATGGAGTGAAGATCACACTGGTGGCAGGACTGGTATTGGAATAGTAAAAGCCAGAAACAACTGTATTATGAACAACATTGTAAACCATGGTGCTTAAATAATATGATTTTAAAAATCACTAGTTAGGCCTTAGAGACTCCTTAGAGCTGTTGGGAGACAAACCTCAAGAAACGCATACACCTTAAGTAAATTACTGCTACAGTATGTTCTCATCTAAGATTTCCTTTGACCTATTTTTTTTCATGATAGAAGATTATGTCATGATGTTGATTGCTGAGTTCCTGGGACATTTGACCAAGTTCTGGGTGAGGGCTATCAGCATTCCTTAAGATATGAGTAATGAAAATTGCCATTGAAGTTGACTATTTCAATCAGGGACTTTGCCTATAATATGTTATACAGTGATACATATACACAATGGAATATTATGCAGCTATCAGGAGAGATGAATTCATAAATTTGTCCTATACATATATGTACATGGAATCTATTATGCTGAGTGGAATAAGTCAGAGGGAGAGAGATAGAAACAGAATAGTATCACTCACCTATGGGTTTTAAGAAAAATTAAAGTCATTATTATAATAAGATGTAGCAAGTCAGCCCCTGAAGAGGTTCACTGATTGAGGGATGGAGAATGAGGTCTTTCCCCTCCAGCTCAGAGAAAGTGTCTGCCACCCTGCTCAACCAGAAGTTCTGAGGTGAATGCAGTTGGAAGAAAGCCAAATGGCAGCCAAGCTTCTGAAGAAAATAGCTCTTTATTCCTTGAAGAGGCCGAAGTCCCAAAAGGCCTAGGAATAGGCCAGGAAGAAAAAAACCCCTGCCTTCCACAGACCCTTGTTTTATACCCCAGAATCAGGTACCACCCAATGGTGGGAGCAGAATCAGGTACCACCCTAGGGTGGGGGCAGAATGCCAGGCCACACCCTAGGGTAGGGCACAAACACGGATCAGGGTAGGGTCAGTAACATAATACCTAGGGTATTACACAAACACCAATCAGGGTAGGGTCAGTAGCATAATAATCCCAAGAAATGTTTACATACACAACAATAGAGTTAAGGGCCAGAAGGACCGACTCACAATATGAAGTTTGTTTGGAGGGGGGTTACAGGGCATCTTTTACTTACATTTTAATAATTTTTATTGTGACCAAAGTGAATAACCAATCTTTCACAGTAATATTTAAGGTACACAGTGACAATTAATCAGGGCCATTTCCACCACCAGATTTGTCCTCCCTCCACCCATTTCCCCAGCATATGTCTCATATATCCCTTTGAAAATAACTATTTGGACAGCTCTTCTGTTAGTTTGAAATAATCTTGCTTGTCTGAGAATATACATATTGATGTGGAATTTAAGTTGATGATAAAGTGTGTATATGATCTGGTCATGCTGGAAAGCTTCCTCTGGGTACTTTTTTTTGGGGGTCACACCCAGAAGTGCTCAGGGGTAACTTCTGGCTCTACATTCAGAAATCACTGCTGGCAGGCTTAGGGGACCATATGGGAGGCTGGAATTTGACCACTGTCCCTCTGCATGCAAGGCAAATACCTTACCTCCATGCTATCTATCAGACCTGCTCTGCGTACTCTTATTTCCGGAATTAACAGTCTCAGCTTCTCTCTGGGCTCTGCATGCTTGTCAGGTGGTCAGAAGGTGACAAGTGGCAGAATTTATATCTGTTCATTTTAAAAAATTTATCACCAGCATTAACTTTTTCTGTTTTTGAGTTACACGTAGGTTCTGCACTCAAGAGTTACAACAGGCAGTGCTTGGGAGATCATGTGGGATGCCAAGAAATGAACCTGGATAGGTCATGTGAAAGGCAAGTGCCCTACCCATTGTACTATCACTCCAGCCCCTTAAAATTTTTATTTAAACACATGATGTGCCAAGCTGCTCAGAATACATTTATCTCAGGCAGCAAATGTTCCAAATCAATCTCACCACATGTGTGACCTTCCCTCTCCCAATGTCCCTGGTTTTCCACCCACACCCTAGCCTGTCACCTTGCCCGCACAATTTTACTTCATTATTGATTATTAGTTCATTATTGATTGTCTCAAGTCCTTGAGGAAAATTTTCAAGTATTTAAAAAATGTTTGTGTCAGGTTGTCACTAACAGGAAAGTCTTGATGGAATTTTCTCACTTTCAGAGTCATTATCACAATCTAACTTGGGGGATTAGGCCATTTTATTGCACATTTCTAGAGCAAATTTCTTGACACTTTCTTACCCCAATTATAATTCCCTTGAAAAAGTCAAGCACAATCTTTCACTCTATCGTTTTCTGAGGTTTTCTCTGTCCTCAAGTGACCCCAGTGCTGAAACAACAAGGTCAGCATGCCCACCCGAATCTGGAGACTATTTGACTGACAACTTCAGAGTCGTCAGTCTCCGTCTACCAAAAAGGGAGTCAATAGTTCCCTCTACAACAAGATGGAAGGGCATGTCTGTCTGCTGGCCTTGTGCTGCGTGGGCCACTACTTCTTGCCCTCCTTATAAGGTTCTTTATGGGGTTGTCATGCCAGAAAGCGCCCAATACATCCACTTATACCATGGGGCCTCCAGCATACTTCCATCTGATTTTGAAGGTGCCTACACCACTTATCACTCAGCAGGTTTCCACTGGCCATGGTTGTGGCAGATTGTCACAATACAGTGAAATAGATTGGCTCCTTTGACTTTTGGCCAGTAGAGTTCATTGTAAAGAGTAAGACAGACACAGTGACTTGTTCAGGGAGCAAACTAGTCTCATAATCCCAGAAACGTGAGCTTTGTGTGAACTTTTATTTGACCCATTTCTATTCTTCTATCCATAACATACACTACTGCTAATGAGTTAGTAAGTACTCAGAACTAGGAATAAACTCATTTCAACGGTGGGCACAGAACTCACTGTAAATTTTGCTCTATAATATCCACCTACCATAACACACACAAAGTTTTGAGATGATCCCCTCCCCTGCACTCAGGCTTCAGTTCCAGGCAGCATGAGCTCCACAAGATGCACTTTTGTGAAGTGGGAGTGTATCTTATGGCAAGAAAAATACAGTATATAGTAGATAAGCCCTAGCATCGAGATTGTGGGAATACTCCTCTGTTTTTACAGAAGTCTCTCTGTGTGGTTGTCTGTTAAAGATTCCATAATTCTATTAAATACTGTACATTCCCTAGCAGAATTTTTCCTTGGGTCAATGCTTGTCCTAAAATGTCACTTACTGCTTAGACTTGGGATTTCCCTAGCAGAAAAATTTACCACAGTTTGAGGTATTGCCTGGAGACTGCTAAGTAGAACTGGATATGTTTCTGTGCTCCCAGGAATTTGCCAGAGTTGATCTGGTTGACCCCAGAAATACTGAACATAAACAGTATTGAATTTGTGGTTTTCCAAGTATTGCCAGAACTGGTCTTTGTGGTCATTGATCATTGCTTATGTTCCCCCAAAATTATGGTTGAAAAAATATAGTTATCTACTTACAGTGCTTTTATTAATCCATTTTAAATCCAGGTCTTAGTTAATATAAATCATAAAATTGTGAAGAAAGAAAAAAATCCATATATCATAGTGTAAGATCAAGAGTTTGTCCACGATAAAGCTATAAATGGTATTTCTATTTACCCTTTTTTTACAATGTAAATTTTGTTGATTGATACAACTTTTCCTATTATAAAGCTTCTTAATATATAATCAACCTACAGATGAGCTCTCTTTCATTCTCACACTACACATTACTGGAGTTTTAAACTTGACATCAACACTGAATTTAAAAATAAAAATTTTTTATTGTACCTGGTATAATGTTCCTTCTTCAGTTGAAAGGAGTGAACTTGAGTTGACAAATGATCTTATCTTACACAAAAATGTGGAAAACACAATAGACTCATAGAGCTGACAGAAAACTGCCTTACGTTGTACTTTTCTGAGCTTCAGCCTCCTATGGCTAATTAGAGTGAGGAATAAGGAAGCCCTGGGGAAGAAAAACAAAAAGTTGCATGGAGGATTTCTCTAGAGACCTAGAACTAATCATGTATTTCCTCATTGTTATCTTTATCTTAGATTGCCATAATTGCATTTTAATATTTGGTGCCCTTGGAGATTCTATAATTTATCCATAATCAGATAAATAGTTCAAAGTTTCTAGGTAACAACTTGTAATTACAAATTTTTATAAACAAGTCCTTAGCTTTTAATTTGCATTGATATAAAAATGTAAGGCCTCCTTTTACTGTAAATTTTTTGTTTTTTTTTTTCTTTAATTTCAAAGTCAAAGAGTAAACTAGTTATGTATTTGGTTCTGAGGATCTCTTTAAATAATATCTTTATTTATGCACCATGATTACAAACATGCAACATGCTTGTAGTTGGGTTCCAGTTATAAAAAAATAGAACACCTCCCTCCACCAGTGCAACCTTCCCACCACCCATGCCTCTATTTTTCTCCTTCCCCATTCCTTGCCTATACAAAATAGTCTCACTCATCTATGGGTTTTAAGAAAAGTAAAGGATATTTTTACAATAATACCCAGAAACAATAGAAATGAGGACTGGGAGGACCTGCCCACAATATGAAGCTTACCACAAAGAGTGGGGAGTTCAGTTAGAGATATAACTACACTGACAAATAAAATGCAATGTTAGTAAGTGAGAGAAAAACCAGGATATCTTAATTGTCAGAAAAGACCACTTTATTTTTCTGATGTGGAATCTAAGGACTAAAACTTGGTATAATCTACCAGCCAACTTAAATTATTGCATGCCTAAGTTTAAGATGGATAATCCAAGCTGAGCTTTAAAGTGACCTTAATCTAGTCAAATAATAAAGTCTTCTTGAAATAAAGCTATACTCTCTTATTTATGTAGTATAGAGATATTTTCACTCAACAGTGCAAATGTTGGGAAAATACTACAGGCACTTTATGCCCACCAAATGATAAATGTTTACTATCCAGTCATCTATATAAAATGTTTTATATATCTTTGTAGATACTGCTTAAACCCACCCAAATAAAAACTGATACACTAGCACAAGTATCAATAATCTTTGGCAAGTTTTAGGCATCATTTTAAAATTATGTTTTCCCTCTTCTCTCTTCTCGGAGACCCTTTATAAACCTATCAATATTTGATGGTGTGCACTGGTCTCAGTTCTGTTCACATTTTTCCTTATATTCTTATTGCTGTACCTCAAAAAATCACAATTAACTTTATTGATTTTGCTTATTATTTTTATCTGACTCCTAAAAAATTGAGATCTCTGTTTATTTCAGATAAAAGATGGGAGATGGGGCCAGAGTGGTGATGCAGTGGTAGGGCATTTGTCTTGCATGCTGCTGATCTAGATGAAACGCGGTTCACTCCCCTTGCGTTCCACATAGTCCCCAAAGTCAGGAGCAATTTCTGAACAAATAGCCAGGAGTAACCCCTGAGCATCATCAGGTGTGGCTTAAATGCCCCCCCATTAAAAGGGGGGAAATGTCCAGATAATTGAGCTCATATTTTCAACAACTTGAAGTCACAAGTTTTTATAAATAAATCCTTAGCTTTTAATTTGCATTGATATAAAAATATAAGGCCTCCTTTTACTGTAAATTTTTTCTTTAATTTCAAATTTAAAGAGTAAACTAGTTATATATTTGTTTCTGAAGGTCTTTTTAAATAATATCTTTATTTAAGCACCATGATTACAAACATATTTGTAGTTGGGTTCCACTTATAAAATGAAGAACACCTCCCTTCACCAGTGCAACCTTCCCACCACCAATGCCTCTATTTCCCTCCTCCCCCATTCCCTGCCTATAGAGAATAGTCTCACTCATCTATGGGTTTTAAGAAAAGTAAAAGATATTTTTGTAATAATACCCAGAAACAATAGAAATGAGGTACCTCATTGTGTCTTGATTTGTATATCTCTAATGATGAATTATGGTGATCATGTTTTCATATGTCTCTTGACCATTTGTCGGTCTTCCTTGCAAAAGTTTCTATTCATTTCGTTCCCCCATTTTCTATGGATTTTTTGGGTTTGTGGGACTCACCTTTCTGAATGCTTTGTATATCCTAGATATCAATAATTTTTCTGATGTGTGGAGTGTGACAAAGTTTTCCCATTCTGTTAACTGTCTTAGTTTTAGCCAGTGTTTCTTTTGCCATAAGAAACTCTTTAGTTTTATGTAGTAATTTGTTTAATTTTGATGCTATTACTCTTGCCACTGGTATTCATCATCAAAGACATTTTTTTGGTTTTGGGGTCACACCCGGCAGTACTCAGAGGTTACTCCTGGCTCTACGCTCAGAATTCACTCCTGGAAGGCTCGGCGGATGCCGGGATTTGAACCACTGTCCTTCTGCATGCAAGGCAAATGCACTACCTCTGCGGCTTTCTGGGACCCCAACCAGTGGGGAGAAGAAAAAAGGGTGAATGCTGCGACTTATTAGTGAGTTCCCTGAGGCCGATCCAATTCGAAATATCTGTGGAGAAATCTGAAGAAGTTAGAAAGAATGGCCTAAGTCTGGTTACTGATCAAAGACAAATTTATTAAATTCAGGCAAGCAATTATATAGTTTTTCTTAAGGGGAATGTGTCTTAAGGCTATTGGTTACCTCCATAAAATCTTCTACCAATTATATCTCAAATACAGGCACATGGCTAAAAATGGGCAAAAGCATACTACATCCAGATCTGCGGGGCAGCTAGACATTGGCTAATTCAAACAAGCTTTTTTTTTTTACCAATCATATGCTTTTTATAGGCATTTGGCCAAAAAAGGGAAAAGGATAGAATTAAAACATCTGTTAACTATAATTAAAGAATTCTTTAAGCACAGCCTATAGGAGGTGGGGAGGGGTAAAAGGGAAAGGTGTAAACCAATGGCTAGTCCTAGCAATCTTAAACTTGACAGGAACCAGAGACATATAAGGAAATACTATTTGTACCCTGTCCCTGGCCTCAAGGCCCTGTGGTTAGCACAAGGGGCTAAGAACCTGCCGACAGTCACGTATGCAGCTCAGTGGAGCTTTCCACAGAGACAGAGGCTAAGGTTGATGGCATCCATTTTGTGCAGGCTAGAGCAGTCTCCCACATACCTCCATGCTATCTCTCTGGCCCCAAAGACTTTTTTGAGGTATAAGTCTTCTAGTGTTCTGCCTATTTTTCTTTCAATAAACTTTATAGATTCATATCTTATTTTCAGGTCTTTAATCCATTTTGAGTTGATTTTTGTGTAGTGTGTGAGGTATGGATCAATCTTTATTTTCTTACATGTGGTTATCCAGTTGTTCCAACACCATTTGTTGAAGAGACTCTCTTTGTTACATTTCAGGGCTCTTGGATCTTTTGTCAAATATCAGTTGATCATATACTTGTGGGTATACCTCTGGATATTCTGTTCTAACCCACTAGTCTGATACTCTGTCTTTGTTCCAATACCATGCTGTTTCGATGACAACAGCTTTATAATAGAGCTTCAGGTTAGGTAAAGAATTGCCACCAGTTTCTTGGTTTTTTTTAAGTACAGATTTGGCTAACCTAGGTCTTTCTTGGTTCCAGATGAACTTTATAATTGATTGTTCTAGTTCCTTAAAAATGATGGCTGAATTTGGATAGAGACTGCATTAAATCTATAGAGAAATTTAGGTAGGATAGTCTTTTTTGTTTATGTTGATTTCCTACCCATGAGCAGGGGATGTTCTTCCATTTCCTTAGGTCCTCTTCACTTCCTTTCTGGAGCATTTTGAAGTTTTCATGGTAGAAGTCTTTCACTTCTTTTGTCAGGCTGAATCCAAGGTACTTGATAATTTTAGATACTATTTTAAGTGGGATTAACTCCTTAATGTCTTTATCTTCTACTTCTTTATTTGTATAGAGGAATGCTATTGTTTTTTGCTTGTTGATTATGTAGCCAGTCACTTTGCTGTATTGGTTTATTGTTTCTAAGAGTTTTACTGTGAACTCTTTAGGGTTTTCTATGTATATCATTATATGTCTGCAAAAAGAGATACTTTGACTTTCTCTTTCCCTATCTGGATTCCTTGAATTCCCTTCTTTTGTCTGATAGTGATTGCTAGTACTTCTAAAACTATGTTGAATAAGGGTGGGAAAAGTGAGTAGCCTTGCCTAGTTCCTGACCTTAGTGAAAATGTTTTCAGTTTTTCGACACTGAGAATGTGGTAGGCTGTGAGCTTTTATTAGGTAGTTGTAATTATTGTATAATAACCAAGTCTTGGAACCAACCTCGATGTCCAACAACAGACGAGTGGATCATTAAGATGTGGTATCTATACACAATGGAATGCTACATGGCAGTCAGAAATGATACATAGACTTTGCAGCAACACGGATGGACCTAGAACATATTATGTTAAACTAAGTAAGTCAGAAGATGAAAGATAAACACAGAATGATAGCACTATTCTGAAGCACCTAGAACATACACTCTATATACAACTAATACTCAACAATCAAATAACAGGGTTTATCAGGGTAGAAACTCCAAACACTGTAAGAGTCAACATACACTGAGGAGCAGTGCCCAAAACACATGAAAGAAGAACTACATAAACTCTTGACTACACATTATACCACAAAGAAACCAGCAACAGCAGAAGCAGCAGCATAGAGAGAACAGGTATGTAATCAGCCTTCTACTACAAATGCCCATAATAACCCCTTAGGGATCTTATACAGGATTACAGGTAAAGAATACTATGGGAAATCACTGACTCCTACAGAAATATCTCATAACAGTATATTTTAATGACTTAATCTTACTATATTCAAAATAACCTCTCAGCTTTTTTGTCCACAGGCATTCTTGGATATAAAGGGTGGACAAACTAAGATGGCATCTTGGGTCCCAGTCACAAGAGATACCATGCCCAACTTGCACTATGAGAATG
>PVKC010045212.1:0-11456 GCA_004027635.1 Crocidura indochinensis | reverse complement strand
TCATTGGTCCCAGTATACGTATAGTCTGGCCATGGTTCTGTCAACCAGTCATCTGTAAATCACGGTCTTGGCATATGGATAGACCAAAGAGTAACAAGTCTTCTGGTTTTGTCTTGTCGTTTGCTGGTGAGGTAGGTTAACTTGCTCATAGGTCGAGTTGATCCCATTTTCCTCATTGTCAGGGTATTTCATAATAGGGTTGGCACTTGTTGGTGTCCAAGCACTATTATGGATGTTCCAGTTGGGACTTGTTTCCTGTGGTTTTTGTGATGAGGTATGTCATTTCTACGATTGTGATCCAGGGTTCAAGGCTGGACGGTTGGTGTTTGCTCACCTGTGGTCTAAGTCGAGTCATTTGGGTCACTTTTTAAAAAATCATTCTTAGTTGGTAGAAGTTTCATTCAAAGTAACAAGCATCTATTTAATAAAGTAATAAATAATAAAGTAATAAAGGGTAAATTTGTGATGACAATATATAATATGTGCCTCATTTACATAGATTATTCTCAGTTTGTATAACAGCAATACAGTTTTTGCTTCTGTGTACCTTAAAGAAGATATTATTGCAGTATCTTTGGTTACTTGCCTTAAAAACTAATATCTAGCTTGTATTTTCTTCTTGCGTTTTAAGGATTCAAATCTTACACTCCGGTATTTAATCTACTTTGAATTGATTTTATGTATATTATTAAATAGATACCTAATTTATTCCTTTGCATGTCACTGTTCAATTTTTCTAACACCATTTGTTGAGACTTTTCTTTTTCAGTATAAACTTCATTTTAGTAAATTAAATGGACATATGTATGTAGACTTATTTTTAGATTATCAATTATATTTACTTGATAGGTGTATAATTTTATCTAATATGATTTATAGCATAATTGCAAGTCAGAATATAAGATAATCTTATATTTTCTCAGGATTGTTGTGATTCTATGTCTTTGTGTGGGCCAATACAAATTTCAGTAATTCTTTTTCCTTTCCTTGAAGAATACCTTTGAATTTTTTCCCAGGATTTCATCAAATTTATTTATTTTTTAAATTGTGTTTGATTTTTACAATGAATTGTCAGATGTCTTCTAATCCCAAGTTACAGATGGGAATAAAATCCTACTAATGAAATAATGTGCAAACACACCATGATTCTTGCAATAATAATTTTCAGACACAAAAGAGAGGAGGGCCCGAAGTTACAGCCCACCTCATGAAGCTCACTACAAACAGGGATGAATTTAGTTAGTGAAATAACTACATTGTGAACTATCCTAACAATGAGAATGCATGAGGGAAATAGAAAGCCTGTCTAGAGTAGAGGTGGGGGTAGGGTGGGGAGGAGGGAGATTTGGGACATTGGAGATGGGAATGTTGCACTGGTGATGGGTGGTGTTCTTTACATTGCTGAAACCTAAACACAATCATGTATGTAATCAAGTTGTTTAAATAAAATATATATTAAAAATAGTTTTCTGGTTTTGAAATCTGCAAGAAGTTTTTAGTATGTCCCAGTGCCAAAGTAGAGAAATCTTGTATGGAAGATCTCATCATCCTTTATGCAAGCCAGGTGTATTTTAGTGCCTTTCTATTTTGTTCCCCAATACCATATTGGCATCTATGTAATTAATAATACTTTGAGCTCTGTCAAAATGAAATCACTTTTATTCTCCTCAAGAATAGAATCATTTGTTAACTATGTGATCTCCAAATACATTTTTCTTTACTGATGTCATTGGTAACTATTCCTTCTGAAATATTAATCCATCTATTCAAAGTCATAAAATTCTTTTTTGGAATTTTGGGCAAAACCCTGTGACACTCAAGGTTATCCCTGGCTATGCGCTCAGAAATTGCTTCTGGCTTGGGGGACCATATGGGACACCAGGGGATCAAACCATGGTCTTCCTAGGTTAGCCAAGTACAAGGCTACCACTGTGCCATCACTCCAGCCCTGGCATAAAACATTTTTATGTGCTCATTACGTCCTGTGAACTCAAAAGTGAGTTGTGAAATGGCTTATAGGCATTGCACAAAGACATTTGACAGTTTTTTTGAGTTACCTTCTAAGCCAACATTCAGATTTTCTTTGCATTAGAACTTCCTGTTGCACTAGGTAACTTTCTGCTGCAAATGATAGCATGCTTAAACAAAGAATGCAGTGATTGGTTTATTTAATATAATTGGCCACAATGAGCTTTGGGTGCAACCAGATGCTCATACTGTGGTCTATAAATACCGTTTGCATGAACAAATGGCTAGTTTCAGAACTATAGGAGAGAAAATATGAGGCAGACCTGGGCAACATAGAAAAAGAAAACAAATGGAATCATGTCAGAGAGGAGAAGCCAGTTGGAAGGAATTTGGGGACAATATGAACATCAAAATGAATAATTATGGTCCTTTATTATTACATTAAAAAAGCTTTGGTGGGAAGGACAGATAAAATTCTTCTTGAGGTTAGAAAATTCAGCTAATACATGTAGGAGAAACAGATAAATTGTAGAATAGATGACTCCCTACTATATAGTTCCAAGAGGAATAATTGCAGGAAAAATTATTAGTGTGTAATTTTGTTTGCTTGTTTGTTTGGTTTGGTTTTTTGGCAGCACCCAGTGGTGCTCAGGGTTATTCCTGGCTCTGCACTTATAAATCGCTCCTAGCAGGCTTGGGAGACCATATGGGAACCAGGAACCAAACCTGGGTCCATCCCAGGTCAACTGTGTGCCAGGCAAATGCCCTGTCACTGTGCTATTGCTCCAGCCCCAAGAAGATACTGTTGTTGGTTAATATTATAAATAGTATAGTAACATGATAGTGAATTTTCACTCTAAGATACCTTATAATATAAAAGTATGTACTTTATAATAGTGATATAGGATACCCATTGTGAGCAAAAACTTAGACTCAGTAATAATAGGATGAACTTAACTTTTTTTTCCTTTCTTTTTTTTACTTTTTATTGAGACCAATGTGAATTTCAAGTCTTTCACAGTTATATTTAAGGTTCATAGTGACAGCGAATTAGGTCAATTCCCACCACCAGTGTTGACCTCCCTCTGCCACTGTTCCCAAAATGTATCCCATACCTCCACCCTTAGATCCTGAACTTCTAGTGTAACAGACCCCTTTTGTGTATAGCTTGTTGTAGTTTGGGTTTCTTGATACTATTGTCGTTGACTTTGGGTTGGGTATTTAGGTTTGATCATTTTTTATTTACATTTAATGCTCATGAGATCGCTTTGCCCCTGGTACCATCCACTCTTTTTTCTCAATTTGTAGGCCAAACAAAATGATTTATGCTCTATGGATCTGTTAAAAAAATAAAGAAAAAGCAAGCTGGCAGGAGCCCTGTCTAGAAGCTATAAATATAAATTTGAAAGAAGAATAAAAAAAGAAAGATAAAGAAAAAAGGAAAAGAAAAAAGGGAGGGGCTGATGTGACAAGTTTTTTGTTTTTTGTTTTTTGTTTGTTTGCATAAGCACAGTAAGTATTTGGGAAATTAGAAAGGAAATTCCCTGGGCCTAAGAGATACAGAGATGCTCCACCCTTAAAGCATACTGTCATGAGACTGACTACAGGCTCCAGATATGTTCAATATCAAACCCCAAGACCTTTCTTTATGGTGCCATGAAACAGTCTGCTCAAAGTTGTCAAAGTGAGTCCTCTATAATTAGAGATCTTGGTTTTTGCACAGATCTTAGGACAAAGTCTAGAATAGAGTCTTTTGTTATGGTCCCAGGAAAAGTTCTGCTCAGTGGTAGTTGTTGTAGTGGGACTTCTGTAATTAGTGACCTTGGTTTTTGCACAGATCTTAGGATGGAGTGTCCTCTGATTTTATCTCACTGTTAGGTGATGAGGTAGGGCAACCTGCCCTTAGATCAAGTTGTTGCTGTTTTCTCTTTATCAGGGTGCCCTATGAACCTACCCTGGTGCAAGTTGGTACCAGAGTGGCATTAAGGACTTTCCTCTGGGGAGTTTGATTCCTGGTGCTGGTGGTACAGTGAACTGTGCCAGTTTTAAGGTTGGGATCAAATGTTTAGGGCTGGACGGTTAATGTCTAATCACATGAGGTTGAACTAAACTTTTTTTACCTTCTCATGTAATACAAAATTGACAGAATAAAGTAAATTTTCTCTAACTGTAACTTTAGATTTAGCAGGGAAGACAAATGATTCTAGGAAAAATTAGCAAATGCAGAACATGATATATTCTATAAGATTTCCTATCTTAACTCTTTAAGTTTTTTTAATAATAACTCCAGGAATTTTAGATAAAATTTACTATAAAACCAAGTATCCAAATATAATGGGTAAAATTAATTTAATCCAAAATTGGATAAATAATTTATTTAATTATAATTTAATAATGTATTATAAATTATTAATTTAAAATTTTAATAAATTTAATAATTTACTTAAAATAATTTAAAACAAAAATAGTCATATACTAAGTTCTTCCCCATATGGGAAGTTTCCTCTTTTCTACCTTCTAGTAAATTTTTATATTTTCAAAAAAATATGAAAAGGAATTTTGTTCTTTTTATGGATTCAATATTAGATAATGTGGAATTATTGCTAATTTTATTTTTTAGGTATGGTAATGGTATGATGGGGTGTATATAGGAAAATATTCTTGTACCTTTGGAGTTGTGTTTACTATAATGGACTAAGATACATACCATGCTGTCTGTGTCTGTAATTTACTTCTAAATGGTTTAGCAAAATAGATTTTATTGAGAAAAGATTGAAATGCAAAAGCATATATGTGGCAATGCAGTCATTGAATAGAAAAATATTCATTGAACTATTTTAACGTTTGTTTTAAAATTTAAATGAAAGAAAAAAATGAGAAAAGTTTCAACATGAATATAAAGCAAAGGTGTGTGACAGTCTGTTTGGGGCTTGTCTATTGACATCAGTTTCCGGTTCCTCTTTACCTACCACAACTAACTCTGTTCCAAGACACAGACCAAGGCATCTGCAAGTGGCAAGTGTGATCCCGATGTTCAGTCTACATTTTGAATAGCCCCAAAGCTTTAAAAGAAGAGTAGAGAAGTGTGTAACAAAATCTGACCTTATTCATTTTTGTATTCCCACAACCTAGAATATTGCAGATATTGAAAAATTGAAATGAAGTAAAAAATAAAAAAATACACGAAGAGGTTATTGGTTTGAAAATTTCTTGGGCAAACTAGAAGCACACCTGTGAATTTTTACAATTCCAGTGTCTATTTGTAGAATTTCATGAAATTGAACTAGTGAATGGGCAGATAAATTTAAGGTTAATTTCAGAAGACTTGTTTCCATACATCTTTTGTGAATTCTGTGATGACTGTATTTTACATATATAAATGTTTTGCTTTCATTAATAATAGTTGCTTTTCTAAATTAATAAAGCTATATAGTGGAAGTCTATTGCTGGCTTTTTTCAAAGGTGGGATGTGTGTGTGTGTGTATGTGTGTGTGTGTGTGTGTGTTTGTGTAAGGGGTTGGATGCGAAATCTTCAGAGGGTGGCATGCACAATTATGCTTTGTTCCTTGGTGAGCTATGAGTTGGGCACTTAATTATGTAAAAAATATTGCAAGAGAGTAGTTGCATAATCCCCAAGAGGGTAATTATTGTCTGTCTTGGCAGAATGCAAGGCTTTTAATCTGTAAATAAGCAATTCTGTGGAAGAGCTACATGCAGAGTGATTTTTGTGTCATAAAGATCTCATGAATTTTTTAAAGTGAAAGCAGTTGCTGCATGTGCTGATTGGCTGCTGCTTGTGTGCCTCAAAGGGTTGATGATACTTCCCCTGTGGTTTTAACCCCTCCTGAAATATTTAAGCTTCTGAGAAATATTCCAGTAAAGGGTAAAACTGCAACTGAGTTAAGTCATAAACAAATCGGAATGTTTCGCATCTAGAGGAAGATAAAATGTTCTTTGTACAAATTAAAAAAGAAAAAAAGTAACCCAACAAGATGAAAACCAAAGCAACAATTAAAATGATAGAAATTGTTTCCAACAATGAAAGACAAGGGTACAGTAACCAACTAATACATTTCAAATTTACTGAAGATTAATAATATTTTTAAATTGTGCCATTGCAGCTAATATTTCCAAAAAGAATGACTTCAGGGTATGTTTTCATTAGCTGAATCTGGGAATTTTTGATACTAAAACTAGATCCTGTTGCTTTTTTACATGTTATGTTTAGTGTGTGTTTTTCTTTTTTGTCCCCTTCCTATAAATGTCACTGCACAGGGCATGTTCTTCTCTGAGTTCAGCTTTTTCACTTGAGCATCAAATTCCCTCCTCTTTTCCCACTTTATTTAGAAGATTGTCTCGTATGCACAACAAATTTTCCTCTCTTTGTTGCAGAAAAGAAGAATTATCTCTCTGTCCCTTGGGTTATTCTCAAACCAGTTTGAATATTCAAGTGAATATCATATTTGTAAAATAAAAATTTAATGACAAACATATGGGGAAACCTACATAAACTTATGTTCTCTGGTCAGTGTAGAGAGATGGGCGTTTATTCTGAGTTAAGAACTGGGATAGATGCCCAGGGCAGAAGAGAGAGATGAGGAGCGATTAAATGATAAAGACTGGATCCTTGTAATTAGATTTTTTGTCCTCTCATAAATTGGTTTCTTTCATAGGAAGATTATTTCTGGCCAAATCACAATTTCAATAATTTCTCACATTATTTTTATTATTTTGTCTAGTTTAGAGTGCAATAAAATGTCTTGGGAGATTGCAGAGCCTGGGTTGAACACAGTCTAAAATAATCCACATGACAAAGGAACACATAACACATAATGTAGAGACCTGCTCTGAGTGTCCTGTGTAGGCACATCCTTCACAACAGCCTGCTTTAGATCAAAATTGATTCAGAGACTATTGCAACAGCTTCCATTGTTTGCAAATAACCTTTCTTTGACCTCTCTTTCTCTGACTACCTCCTCCATTCTTTGTTCCCCTCTACAGCAAATCTTTTCCAGAACCCTCAGTCCATCTTTTTTTTACTCCTCTTTCCATTGTCTCTTGAACTCGATCCAAGTAGTCTTTCACCCCAGGCTTCCACACACACACACACCTACTTTATCAAGATGTGACATGACTTTCCCACTGCCAAATATTTATGAAGAGTATCCTGCTTCAAATCTTTTTTTTTTTACCTGTTCACAGCAGTGACACAATTTATCACTCCTTAAAATGCTTCAGCTATTTGACTTCAAGGAAAATTCCTTTCTGATTATTCTTTCTCATTAGTCATTCTCTGACACTTTGGGGCATCTCCTCTTTTCCTGATTTCCTAAGATTGTCTGATCCTTGGCCCTCAAGCTCTGCTTTGCCTCAGATCATCTCAGCTACTATTGGAGTTAGTCTGTATAATCTAATCACTCCTGATCACTGATCTCCTGAGTTTCAGTGTTTTCTATATAACAGCCCTATATCTGCTGCTCTTAGGTATCCTGACATTTTTACATAGACAAAAGGTAACAATACTTTTTGGTCCCATGGTTGTCTCTTGCATGGATTATTGCAGTAGCTTCCCCTCTCCTTTTCCTATTTTCACCCTTGCTCTAGCTCTATTTATTTATTTATTTACTTACTTATTGCCACACCCAGTGTGGCAGGGCTTCCTCTTGGCTCTGAGCTCATGAATCACTCATGGTAGGGCTCAGGGCATCCTATGGAGTTCTGGGAACTGAATGCGTGCCAGCTGTGTGTATTGCAAGCATCCTACACCCCACTGTACTGTGTGACTCTGACCTCTATAGTTTCTGTACTCAGAAGCCAGAGAACTCCTTTAAAAAGTTTGGTTTCACCACAGTTTACAGTGAGTTCCTCTTTTAGCCAAAAGAAAATCTACATCCAACAAGGCCCTTTATCATTTGAGACTCCTACTTTATATTTTTGTTGTTCTCCTGTCTCTTGTTCTGTATTCCTTGAGTAGACACTCCTAACCCCCATACTCCTCACAGACCTCTTTAGGCTGAATTGCTCCATCCTTTCAGTCTGCTTAGCTTCCATCACCACCTTCAAATCCCAGACAAACAGTCCTTTTTTTAGTAATGATTTCTTCTAACTATTTACCTCTTATCCCCTAGAATAGGAATTCTTGATTTATTTTTTTATATTTTGATTATCATCATATAAAAATAAAAAATATATACATGTTTCTTATTGTTGTTTTTCATGTTTGTGTTTATTTTCCACATAAATGTAAATTACCCGAGAGACAGAAAGTTTATCTTGTTCATAGCTAAACCTGAGAGAGGGGGCACCAAATTAACCAGCGGGGTAATTGAAAACAACCTTAAAGTCAGTTTATTATTCTTTATCATTTCTATAGAATTCTGGGTAACAAAGGTTTTCAGACCGATAATTATATAACAATATGTATTTCTTATTCTTCAGTTCCTCTGTTTGAAGAATATAAGGACATTCCTTACCGCCTGTTGTGAGACATTTGGAATGAGAAAAAGTGAACTCTTTGAGGCATTTGACCTATTTGATGTTCGTGACTTTGGAAAGGTAATTACATTAATTAAATAAATATATATGTGTGTGCTTGTATATATATATATATATATATATATATATTTCCAATTGTGATTGTGAAATCAAATATTATTTCTCATTTTGTTGAAATAGGGCAAAGAACTTGTGACTTCAGTGGTTTGGGTGCCTGAATTTTATAATTGCATCATAGAACTATGTTTTACATGTAGGTAGCTTAGCTAATAAAACAAAAGGCAATATTGGCAAGAGAGATAGCTCGGTGAACAGAGCACATGTTTGTCTGTGAAAGGTTCTATCCCCGGCACCACATGGTCCCCTGAGCAACACTAGGAATGACCCCTGAGCACAGAGCAAGGAAAAAACCCTTAGCACTACCAGCTGTAATTTGAAAACAAACAAAACAACAAGCAAAAATAAGAAAAGAACTAAGGAAATGGCCCAGAGGTAGAACACATATTTCATATGTGACACTCTGGATTTGATCCATGGCACCAAAAAAAAAAAAAAAGAACAAAAACAATAAACAAAATAAATCAACATAAAGGACTTTATCTAGAAGTTATCTTTCCAATAACCAAGGAAAGAATAAGATTATATATATTTGTTGTTATTTTTGTTCATATATGTTTTATTATATAACATATATGCTGATCTATATTTTATTATGTATTTTTTAATTATTTTTGTTTGTTCATACCTTTTGGTGCTCAAGAACTGCTTCTGGTTCTGTGCTCAATGTTTATTTCTGGCAGAATTCCAAGCTATGGAAGGATCTAAGATTAGCCATATGAAAGACAAATGTTGTCATCCCTGTGCTACCTTTCTGGCCCCTGGAAGAATAGGATTATTGCTTCAGTTCCTGTAAAATGATTTGTTGGGACCACATGTTTAGCAGCTAGTGTCTTTTCCCTGTAGTCTACTCTGTATCTGGCAGGCTCCTAATTTTTGGAAGTTGAGAATGTTCTGTTTCCCTTCTCTCTTCTCTGACTCTTACATCAGAGACTTGGAGGAGGCATTAATCAATAAAATGCTAGAGGTTGTTGAACAACTCCTATTGCTGGTTTTTCAGGAAATGCATGTTGGATTTTATAATTTGATACTTTTTGTTACCTGAATTGTTTTAAATGTTTATCATTACTACCAAATACTTGTCTTTGGTATTTTATTTTTTTACTTTTCATTTGTAAAAATAACTTGTGATATTATTTGTTAACTCTTATATTTGTATTTATATCATGTATAATAAATATTTTTATTTGGTATAAAAGGGTAAGAAAGCCATCTTTCAAAAATGATAATGATAGGGAACAGAGTGATAGTACAGTAGGTAGGGTTCTTGGCTTGCACATAGCTACTGGTCTGTTCCTTGACAACATAATATAGTTTCCTGAGCACTGTCAGGAATAACCAACCCCTTGTATTCACAGTCAGGAATAAGACTTGAACATAGCTGAGTATGGCTCCTCCCAAATTGAAATAAAGACGATAATTTAAATTTGAAATAAGTGCTTGTAAGTTTACACTTTGGGCATGGAAGAAGACATGAAAGTCAGGTGCTGCTGCTACTGATGGCATTGCATTTTAAAAATAAACACATTAATGGGAAAACTACATGTCACCACGAAGTTTGCCCTTACTCTTAAAATTCAAGTATTTCATCAGAAAACTAGTAGAGGCACGAAATGGCTTTGAATATACAATATTTTGATTATAAAATAAAAGGCAAGCAATCAGTTGTTTGGCACTGGGAATAAATAGGACAAACATAAAGCAGAAAGGATTCAATGCTGAAAAAGAACCAGTATAGGAAATCCATGGTCCTATCAAGAGGCTATGCAGGGTTTACCAGATCCCACTATTATTATCTGAAAGTCTTCAATAGTCTTCTCTGTGTCTAACACCTTGGAAGACTGTACAACATGGAATTGAACATAAGAATATAGATCCTGGGGCCCGGGAGATAGCATGGAGGTAAGGCATTTGCCTTTCATGCAAAAGGTCATCAGTTCGAATCCCGGTGTCCCATATGGTCCCCCGTGCCTGCCAGGAGCAATTTCTGAGCATGAAGCCAGGAGTAACTCCTGAGCACTGCCAGGTGTGACCCAAAAAAACAAAACAAAACAAAACAAAGAATATGGATCCTAAAATTTATTTTTTCTTCAGGCAATCATTGATTTAAACTGATCGAATTTCAAAAAATAATGGAAGATAAAATACAATAAGCACAAGGAACTAAAAATGATATTTTCTATGGGGGCTGGCAGTACTTTTGTCTTACTCTGAAGTGAAAAAGGAATCAAATATAATTCGAATAAAGTTGACAGCCCTCTAAGGCGTTGGGCTTGAAAATAAAAGAAATACTTCCATTTTCTTTATTTTACTCCCTCTACTTTTACCCCTTCCCCCCACACAGTTAAAAATAAAATAAGGGACATTCTTTTCAGTTTCTCTTTGGGGGAAATGAAAACTAAATTTTGGGGAAATTCAAAACAAACAAAAATGAACAAAAACAAAAGCAAGCAAAATGAACAAATTCATTTTTTTAAAGCTTTGAAAGGAGCTCTTCATTTTTCACTCATATATGAAAAAATGGTTTTGATAATGACCAAAGTATTCTGAAGTGCTTGAGAATGCATGGACTTGTTCTAATAGAATAACATAACACAGTATGCTAGAGTGGTTAGACAGTGGAAGCTTTGTGGGAGAATCGAGGTTATAAAAAGTGGAATGTAAAGGAATAAGTTGTGAGCTCCTGATGGGTAAAAAGATTCTAGTCTTAACACTTTAAAATCATATATGTTTTTACTGCTGCCAATATTGATATGGTTATAACTTCAGGATTATACTTGATATAGTTTTACAAGGGAATGGAATAATTTGGTATCCTGTGCCATAATTGCCAGTGTCCCTACTATAAGCAAAACAAAAAATCAATACCACTTATT
>PVKC010045211.1:0-11454 GCA_004027635.1 Crocidura indochinensis | reverse complement strand
CCAAAAGTTCCCCCACTGAGCAGTCTCTCTGACTTGCGATATCTTGGCGCCAAGGATTTTTTCCCTCAATAATTCAAAGCTCAAAATGTATAGCTAGTTTCGGTGTTTCCCAAAACACAAAACATCTTCTCTCTTCCCTGATAATTGCTAACTTACTCAAGGAATTTCTCACTCCCCCTAATAATTATCTGCTTTCCTTACTTCCCAAAATATTACCTGTGTTTTCTCTCCTGCTGGCCCAAAAACAGACCTGAAATTCCTTTCGCCCCAGCATCAGTCTTTTTTTAGTATGCAAATTCTAGAAATGCTCCCCATTGTCCTCTCTCAACTCTGCCTTAACTTGATAGTTATCAGGTTTCTCTACCTGTCACTTCATATGCCAATTATAGCTTTGATCTCATTGATTCAATCCCTTTTCCCTTCTTCCTGGCTATGCCCCAAGAGTACTACTTTGCATTCCAGAGTTTACTTTATAAGGCTCAGCTGAATTTAATAAACTTGTTCTCGCTCCATCTGCCGTGGATCCCCATGCAACCGTGTGTGGCATTTTTATTTCTACATTAATATCCCGTCTTCAAGTCTTCCCATGTTTCACTCTCTCCCGTGTTTGGTTTTGAAACCCACGAAGCTATATTACTAGCTACAGATGCAAGCGGTCTGTAGCAATGGGGAGTCTCTGTACATCCGCCTTCTGGAACCTTGCACATCTGTGCATGCATGGGTGGTATTGATCAGGTAATTACAAGTCTATTTGATTGAGAAGGTGAATTTGAAGAATTCTTGATTAGTGGGATTCACTGTACTCATCTGAAAAAGAAGAAGGCATGAAACTTATACGACTTTGACTCTAAATGCAACAGACTTGTTTGGTTCTACAGTTTTATTTTCTGAAACAGATCAGATCCATCAGACAGAGGAATATTACTTGAGCCCATCAGGCTCTGGAGCCGCAAGTGTTCCTCTGTCTTTGCGAGGACAGAGTTTCCTCTTAAATGATAATACAGAAGTTAATTTAAAGCAACAAAGCATTACGTATTTCAAATTTGTTATGAAGCAAGGCAAATATCCCATCATCACAATGTGTTCAATGTAATTTATCAAAAATATTTTTCTATAAGTATTTTATCTATAAGAGTGTTATGAAGTTATTGGAGACTCAAACTAAAAAATTAGAAGTAAAACAGGGGCCAGAGAGATAGCATGGAGGTGCGTTTGGTTTGCATGCAGCAGGAAGGTAATTCGAATCCAACATTCCATATCGTCCCCCTGAGCCTGCCAGGAGCAATTTCTGAGCATAGAGCCAAAAGTAACCCCCGAGTGCTGCCGGTGTAACCAAATACCAAAAACATATAAAAATAATACAAGCAAAAATTTAAAAAATAATAATACAAGCAAAATTTGTGCCATATATTGCAAGTTTTACTGTCTTCATATTATGTAAATATCTATAAAAGTACAGGATAATCATTTTATGTTTTAATTTTTTTAAGGAAAATGCATCGTAGAACTGAAATAACAGATCACAATACAATTGTTTCAGGATAAGAAAAGCAAAGTTATTTAAGAAATAGAAAGCAAAACTAAAGAATAAAATGGAAAGTAGAAAAAAGAAAGATAAAAAAGTTTAGTAGAGGGGCCCGGGAGATAGCATGGAGGTAAGGCGTTTGCCTTTCATGCTAAAGGTCATCGGTTCAAATTTCGGTGCCCCATATGGTCCCCCGTGCCTGCCAGGAGCAATTTCTGAGCATGGAACCAGGAGTAACCCCTAAGCACTGCTGGGTGTGACCCAAAAGCCACACGAAAAAAAAAAAAACGTTTAGTAGCAAGTATTTTTGTAAAAATTATACGTTAGTGGATTAATTTATTATAAAATGAGGATAACTTTTCTTTTCATGTAGAAGATAATTAAATGTATGATAAAATAGGAAAGAAAAGTTGCAGCACTCTTAGGCAAGTTAGAGAATGCTGACTTGTATGATTGGTTGATTTTAAAGAGAACTTCTCTAAAGCACAAATCTAAACTCACTCATAATCAATCAATATTTACTGATGAAATATTACATACCTTCAAGAAGCAGAAACGTCTGAAATTTGTCTCTTAGTACTTTATTTTTTTTTGTTTTGTTTTGTTTTTGGGGCACACCCGGTGACGCTCAGGGGTTACTCCTGGCTATTCACTCAGAAGTCGCTCCTGGCAGGCACGGGGACCATATGGGGAACCGGGGGATCAAACTGTGGTCCATCCTAGGTTAGCATAGGCCCATTATCTCCAGCGCCACCGCCCAGCCCCTACTCTCTTCACCTTCACCTTGAACCTTGAACCTTGCCAGAGAATTAAATAATCTTGGCTTATGTTCTTGAACAAAGAGTAAGTTTGACCAAGATGTACTTCAACAGGCGAATGGCTAAATAAACTGTGGTATGTCCCAGGCGGTGACACTGGAGTTAAGGTGCCTGCCTTGCCTGCGCAAGCCTTGGACGGACCTCGGTTCAATCCCCCGGTTCCCATATGGTCTCCCAGACCAGGAGCAACTTCTGAGTGCATAGCCAGGAGTAACCCCTGAGCATCTGGGTGTGGCCCAAAAACAAACAAACAAAAAAAACAACATCAAAAAGAAAATGTGGTATACATACACAATGGTATATTATGCAACTGTCAAGAGAGATGAAGTCATGAAATTTTCCTATACATGGATGTACATGGAATCTATTATGCTGAGGAAATAAGTCAGAGAGAGAGAAAAACGCAGAATGCTCTCACTCATCTATGGGTTTTAAGAAAAATGAAAGACATTCTTGCAATAATAATTTGCAGACACAAAAGAGAAAAGAGAAGGAAGTTCCAGCTCACCTCATGAAGGTCACCACAAAGAGTGATGAGTTCAGTTAGAGAAAGAACTACATTCTGAACTGTCCTAATAATGAGAATGTATGAGGGAAATGGAGAGCCTGTCTAGAGTACAGGAGGGGGTTGGGTGGGGAGGAGGGAGATTTGGGACAATGGTGATGGGAACGTTGCACTGGTGATGGGTGGTGTTCTTTACATGACTGAAACCCCAACACAATCATGTATGTAATCAAGGTGTCTAAATAAAATATTTTTAAAAAGAGTTAGTTTGGAGACATCTCCAAATGGGACACCCATTATGAGGGTTGTGGAGTCCCCTAGCTGACTTGTCGGATTCCCTGTCTGCATAACGAATAATCCACACTACAGAGAGACTTTTCGCCATTATATATGCGGACTAACATAGTGTCATTGAGCATCAAAAATACTGGAGGTGCCAAGAAAAAAATAAAAACTTTCTTAAATTTGCAGAACACACAAAAGTAGCATTAGATAGAAAAATTTTAAAGTGCATTTGGAAAACCTGGATTTTTTTGTTTGGGTTTTTTTGTGGGGGGCACACCCAGCAGCACTCAGGGGTTACTCCTGGGTATCTACTCTGAAACAGCTCCTGGCAGGCACGGGGAACCATATGGGATGCTGCGATTTTAACCAACTGCCTTAGGTCCTGGAAAGGCTACTTGCAAGGCAAACACCACTGTGCTATCTCTCCGGTCCCTAAAACCTGGATTTTTAAAAATCATTTCTATGGATTCATTGTTCTAGGAGCAGTGTCACATGATTTTAGAGGATTTGAGTTCCTATTTCATAGACTTTACTATATAAAACATTAGATTATTTCTAACTTGAAAACTGATAATAATTCAGTTTGATCATACAGTATCATAAATCTACTAACTTTTTACATAAATCGCAGAGTCACACTATTTCTTTTTTTTTTTTTTTTTGGTCCCCCTGCTCACAATACAGACCAGGCAAGGGTTCTGGGTTGAGGTGCATTTACTGTATCTCCTCTTTCTATACAGTCTGTGTAAAGAACAAAGCCTGTGGTAAGAATTAGAAAGTCTTATCTTTTCTTTTCTTTTTGATTTTTAATACATACATTATATATAAAATCCTTCACCAGTGCAACATTCCCATGACCAATATCCCAAGTGTCCTACCTCCCCACCCCACACTGGCCTGTACACTAGACAGGCTTTCTACTTCCCTCATGCAGTCACATTTTGTTATGATAGTTCTCAGTGTAATTATTTCTGTGACTGCACTAAGCTATCCCTGTGGTGAGTTTCATGTCAGGAGCTGGACCCTCCGGCCCTCCTCTATTTTGTCTCTGAGAATCATTACACAAATGTTTTTCATCTCTCTCAAAAACCATATATGAGTGAAACCATTCTGTGCTTCTCTCCCTCCCTCTGACTTATTTCACTCAGCATAATAGATTCCATATACATCCATGTATAGAAAAATGTCATGACTTCATCTCTTCTGATGGCTGCATAATATTCCATTGTGTATACATACCATAGTTTCTTTAACCAGTCATCTATTGAGGGGCATCTAGGCTGTTTCCAGAGTCTGGCTATTGTAAACAACAACGCAATGAATATAGGGGTGAGAAAGGGATTTTTGTATTGTATTTTTGTGTTCCTAGGATATACCTCTAGGAGTGGTATAGCTGGATCCTTTGGGAGCTCAACTTCCATCTTTTGGAGAAATCTCCATATAGCTTTCCACAGAGGTTAGACCAAACTACATTCCCACCAGCAGTGAATAAGAGTACCTTTCTCTCCACATCCCCGCCAGCACTGCTTGTTCTTATCTTTCTGAAGTGTGCCATTCTCTGTAGCGTGAGATGGTACCTCATAGTTGTTTTGATTTGTATTTGATGTGGAACATTTTTTCATATGCCTTTTAGCTATTTGTATTTCTTTTTTTGTCACAGTGTCTGTTCATTTATTCTCCCCATTTTTTGATGGGGTTAAATGTTTTTTTCTTGTAAAGTTCTGTCAGTGCCTTGTATTTTATGGGTAATAACCCCTTATCTGATGTGTATTGGGTGAATAATTTCTCCCACTCAGTGAGTGGCTCTTGTACTCTGGGCACTATTTTCTTTGAGGCGCAGAAGCTTCTCAGCTAATGTAGTCCCATCAATTTACTGTATTTGCCGCGTATAAGACGACTTTTGAAACAAAAAAAAAGGCAACCGAAAATTGGGAGTCCTTTTATACGCCGGGTATATCCCGAAAAACATCTTGATATGCCGCTAAAGGAAAACCATCTGCGTATTGCCACGAAAAGAACTTTCCAACTTGATCTTGCAGTGATTGGTGCTGCTCGGACCGGCTCTCTGACTCAGCCAATCCAAGCAGGCTTTCGATGCATGCAAATTAGACAATGTTCTGGACCCGAATCTACAGTGTCAAAAGCCTGCTCAAATGGCCAGAGTCAGAGAGGAAGTCTATTCCAGTCTACCCTTTGAACCTTTGCATTTTGTGATTGATTCACTGTAGTACATATAGTTGCGGCACAGGAACTTTCTGTCTTATACAGCCAATATAGGCCAAAACCTATGTTTTAACTGTAAAATGAGCACTGCTTTTGTTGTGTCCCGTAGATTCTGATAATTTGTGTCTTCATTGTCATTTGTTTCCAGGAAAGTTTTAATTTCCTCTTTGATTTCATCACAGACCCACTGGTTATTCAGTAGCAGGCTATTTCGTTTCCAGTGTTAAAGTTTTTCATTTGTGTGCGTTTGTAATTCACATCCAATTTCAGAGCTTTATGATCAGCAAAGATAGCCTGAAAATTTTCTATCCTCTTAATTTTATGGAGATATGTTTTATGTACCAGCATGTGGTCTTTTCTGGAGAATGAGCCATGTGTACTGGAGAAAAATGTGTATCCAGGTTTCTGTGGACGGAGTCGCATTTATATATTTACTAGGCCTCTTTCTTCCATTTCTTTTCTCTGGTCCAATATATTTTTGTTGGGTTTCAGCCTGGTTGACAACCAAGTTGAAAGGGCCTTGTTGAGGTCTCCCGTAATTAAATTATTGTGTTATTACCGAAGTCCTCTTTCAAATGTGTCAATAGATGTATTAGATATCTTGCTAGTCTCTCATTAGGTGCATATATATTTAATATTGCGATTACTTCCTGCTGTACATATCCCTTGATTAGTACATACCATCCATTGTTATCCCTTACGACTTTTCTGAGTCTAAAGTTTGCATCATCAGATATTAATATTGCCACCCAAGCTTTTTTTTGTTTTTCGTTTTTGGGCCACACCCAGTGACGCTCAGGGGTTACTCCTGGCTTTGTGCTCAGAAGTTGCCCCTGGCCTGGGGGACCATATGGGGCACGGGGGATCGAACCATGGTCAGTCCAAGGCTAGCGCGGTAAGGCAGGCACCTTACCTCCAGCGCCATCACCTGGCCCCTACCCAAGCTTTTTTAATAGTGTTGTTTGCTTGGATGATTTTCCTCCAGCCTTTTATTCCGAGTCTATGTTTGTTCTGACTATTCAGGTGTGTTTTTGTAGGCAGGAAAAGGTTGGACTCACCGTTTTTATCCATTTTGCCACTCTGTGCCTTTTAATTGGTCCATTTAATCCATTGACATTGAGAGAGATGATTGTTGCATGAGTCAATGACATATTTATTTATAAGATTGATGTGTCTGTTGGTCTATCTTGTCTTAAAGTAGGTCTTTCAGTTTCTCCTTTAAGGCTGGTTTTGTATCTGTAAAATTTCTGAGCTGTTGTGTATCTGTGAAGTTATGGATCCTTCCTTCAAACCTGAAGGTGAAGCCTCCATTTCATTCAGTCTTGTCACAATATCCCACCACTGTTTTCTGACCTTGAGAGTTTCTTGTGACATGCCTGTTTTTTTTTTTCGGACCACACCCTGCGATGCTCAGGGGTTACTCCTGGCTATCTGCTCAGGAATAGCTCCTGGCAGGCACGGGGGACCATATGGGACACCGGGATTTTAACCAACCACTTTTGGTCCTGGGACGGCTGCTTGCAAGGCAAACGTCTCTGTGCTATCTCTCCGGCCCCTGTGACGTGTCTTTGTAAATCTTAAGGATGTTCCTTTGAATGTAATTTCCCTTTTGGATCTTGCTGTTTTCAGTGTCCAATCCCTATCTGTGGGGTTTGTCATTGTGGTTAGATGTGTCTTGGGGTGCTTTTCTTTGGATGTCTTTTAGCTGGTACATTTCGGGCATGCAGGATTTGGTTGCATACAGTCTAAATCTCTGGGAGATTCTTGGTAATGATGTCCTTGATTGTTAATTTTTCCTGGGAATTTTCCTCCTGTGTTTCTGAGACTCCAATGATTCTTATGTTGTTTCTGTTAAATTTATCGAACATTTCTATTTTTTTTTAGGGAGGGAAGGAGAGGAGAGGAGAGGAGAGAAGAGTGAGGAGAGAGAGGGGAGAGAAGAAAGAGAGAGGAGAGGAATGGGGAGGGAAGTAGAGGAGCGAGAGGAGGGGATTGGAGGGGAGGGGAGGAGAGAGAGAGGAAAGGAGAGGGAGAAGGGGAGACAGATTAGAGCGAACATTTCTATTTTCATCTGTTCAAAATCTTTGAGTATTTTTCCCATTGTTAGTTCATTTGCTTTGAGGTTCTTTTCAAATCTCATTTGTTGTATAGAGTTATTATGCCTCTCATCTTCTGGCTGACTAATTCTGTTCTCAGCTGCTGTTACTCTACTGGAGAGGCTTTCTATAAAATTTTACATTAACTCTTACAGTCCCATTATTTCAGTTTGGAGTTTTCAAATTTCCATATTTGTATTCTGTTCAGATTGATCTATGCTACCCTTGAGTTCCATGAGCATCTTCAATATCTCCACTCTAAACTCCCTTTCTGAGAGATCAACCAGGCAGTTGGCACTTTTGGCTCATCAGAACTGCCATTCCCATACACCATGCATGCAGCTGACTTTCGTTGTTTCCTCATTGTCTACCTTTAACAGTAATTCTGTATATTACAATGAGGTTTGTACTACATAAAAAATTGCACAGTCACTCTTTTATTTTTTATTTTTTCCCTGTGTTCTTTTTGATTGGGCCCAGGGATCACAAAACAGCTTCAGGCGTGGCCCTCTAAACAGTCTGCTGTAGCCAACACCGGCAGGGGTCAAATGACGGTGCTAACGGGTCACCCAAAGGATGCAGACAAGGGGAAAAGTGGGGGTCCCATTCACGAAAACTCCTGACTCAATCCTATAAGACCATATATCAAGAGGACCCTCCGGGTCCCACATGGACCCAAATGTTTCTCATCCTGGATATTTGATCCTCAGCCAAGAAGATTTGTCCTTGCTGTGGGACAGATTCATGGAGGGATGTTGCACCCCTCTGGGATCTCAATTGCTCATTTCCCCAAAAAATGAAGACTTTGCCAAGTTGCTTGTATAGTTAAGGACAGTTAAAAGAAAGAGATTGCAACCCAGGAAGTGGCAGTGAAAAGAGTTTATTCGAGAAGACCAAGACCACAGGTGCTGGGATGGAATCCCAGTTGGCTGCATGCAAGGCCAATGCCTGCGACTCTAGAGATTGAAGGTAGTGGCGCCTAATCAGAGTGACAGAGTTTCCCCCCCCTTTCAACCAATTGACTCGGAGACCCCATTTGGCTATGGAACATGCTGGAAACCTGGTTTAGTACCTGGTGTCAACCACCCCCAGCCCGCCTCCAGATCTGAGAGGTAGAACTGAAGAGAAACCTGGAAGGGCCGCCCGCAGTTCCCCTAATCCGTCTGTTCACCATTGCCAGGTGTCCTGGAAACTTGAGGGGAATTGTTCTGAGGACAAGCCTCCTCCTGGACAAGTCCCAGACAGCTCTCGCTCCCCGCAGTGACAGGTGCTGGCCGCCAGAGGGCGGACAGGCTCATCTCCACACCTGGATGCTGCTGTTCTCTGATGCTTTGTCTCTGCAAAACTCCTTTTGTGGGTTGTACATTCCACAGGCAAGGCACAGGGGCAGAATCCTACTGGGACATGCGGGGCCTTTCCTGGTCCACTTGGGCTGGAACTGGAGGAGTGGTATGGACTGAGTGGTGCGGACTCTGCATCCCTGCTGAGGTGTGGAGCAGAGAGGAATTGCTGGGGTACAGGAAACAGTCTGCACAAGAGTCTGCAAGAGCTGGGGGCTGCTTAATAGGGGAGCAGGGACATGGATGATGCAGTAAGTACTCAGGTTTGAGAGAAAAGAGATGGAGAAATGGTTCTGTCATGGCACTGTGAAGGAAGCAAAAAAGGGTGCTTGAGGTTTGAATGGTTTTGCTGAAGGAAGGAAAGGTCCTGAAACCAGGAGGAGGGGAATGTGTCCCTGCAGGGCAGGCTGAGGGATATAGGATGAGGATGGGTGGCCATGGGGAAGAGACTCTGAAATCTGAAGAGTGGAGAAAATTGGGAGAGAACCAGGCTGTTGACAGGAGCTTAACTCAGGAGGCACCTTCAGAAGTCTGGGGGCACCTAACGAAGTGGAGATGACCTGGTGGGCACCAAGCAGGAAGAAAATGACAGAGGGAAGGTACAGCTGTACTGGGACAGAATCTGCTCACACAAAGCTCCTGCACGTTGTCAGGTGTAGCAGTCAGCAGGGCAGTGGCATGCGGTTTCCCAGAGATGCAGCACATTGTGTGCCCCCAGGTGAGACTGAGAGGAGAAGCAGGCAGCAGTGTCATGGTGAGGTCTGCCTGGTAGGAGCATTTTTGTCTCATCTGCCCTCAGTGCAGTAGAGGGAAGTACGGTCCAGCCCCACCCCTCATCCATATAATGTACCTGGGACGGATTGCACTGGGCTCTGGGTGGACCCAAAGGCCAACTGGTCACCCAAGGGATGCTGACCCATTGGTGCTCAAGACACAGAGGAGAGAGATATGATCTGCAGGAGCTGAGGTTTGTGCCACCATATGGACTTGCATGCTGTGGGTGGGGGCTTATTTTGGGAGTACGATTCAGGGTACAATGCTCCCCTCTCTCTTCCTCCCCAAAGCAGCCTCCACAGCCCCAGTAGCTGTAATCACAAGTGCTAATTCCGGCAGTGCCTAGTGTCCAGCAGAGGGTGGGTAGTGGTCCAGTCTCTAAGGTGCTCAGCAGAGAAACCAATCTGATTCAACATCTAGAGGTACTGTGATTTGGGCTGGTATCATGAGGACATATTTGGGGATAAATGCAGACGTCTCTTCCTACCTCTCCTATTTTAGAAGCCCTGGCAGCCAAACACACACCCTATAAGAGCCACAGTATCCACAATATCGCTTGGAATTCCTGGAAAACTGCATTTCTGTTTAATGCTGGACCACACCAATTGTGACACCAATGTCGGTCAGAAGCAATCTAGTGTTCAAAAGAAAAGAAGTGATAATATGATCAACTAACAACAAGAGTTTACTATACCTTCTGCTCATAACACTTTGTGAGGTACAATACTTTTTTTTTGGTTTTTGGGTCACACCTGGCAGTGCTCAGGGGTTACTCCTGGCTCCATGCTCAGAAATTGCTCCTGACAGGCACGGGGACCATATGGGGCACCAGGATTGGAACCGATAACCTTTTGCATGAAAGGCAAACACCTTACCTCCATGCTATCTCCCGGGCCCCGAGGTACAATATTTTAACATATTTTTTTCTTGATGTATTCTTTTGTTTTCCTTTCTTTCATTTCTTTCTTCTTTGAAAAATAATTCCCCAGGGATGAATTGATAAAACAGTGTGTAGGGCACTTGCCTTGCATGGGGCCAATTATGCGTTCAGTACTCAGCACCTATTTGGTCCCCTGAGCCCTCCAGGAGTACTTCCTGAGCAGAGTCAGAAGAAAGCCCTGAGTACTATAGGTAAGCTCCACTCCACCCCCAAATTAAGGATTCTTAACCGGGGAACTTCTTTGGTTCTTTGTCCCCCTCGATCACATCAATTCCTCTTTCCTACTTTTAGTAACTTCTGAATCCTGGCTTGGGTCCTGGGCTGGCATCATGGAACTCTTTTCTCAATAAATCTCAACTTTGCAAACATTTCTTGTGTTTGATAAAAGTTACTTCACAAGCCTTGCACCCAACTGACTACCCACCCAGTAAGAGGAGACAATTCCAGAATGGCACAGGTGAGGTCAGGAAAGTCTGTCCAGGGACACCATGCGTTATCACACCAGCTCTGGTCAGGCAACTTTCAGGGACTCCTTTGGCAGCAGAGAGAGGCCATGTGTGTTGTAAGGCCACCAATAGTGGGGAGCACCAGCTGGTGGTGTCCTGCCTGTGCCCACCTGTTGTAAATTAGGGCCTTATGATTGGCTTGAAAGGTGAATTGAGGCCTATGTCTTTAGGCTCTGGACCATGTGGCTCCACAACCCCGATAAACCATCTGGTCTTGATGTTCATGAAGGAGGCGGGTAGAAATCTCACTCACATGCAGGCTTCAGGAAGTAACAGCTTTATTCATCCTAGCCACTACATGTGTGGCCTATATCATAAACTTTTAAGCAGCTAGCCCTGCGTCTTAACTTCTCTCAGCCATCTTTCTTCTGACCTTCAAACTGAAAGAGATCCAACCAGGCAGAAGCCAAAGACAAAAGAGCTTTTCTCCTCTGGGTCAGGG
>PVKC010045210.1:0-11456 GCA_004027635.1 Crocidura indochinensis | reverse complement strand
TAAAAATAAAAATTATATTAAAAAAATAAATAAATAAAAGGAACTTTTCAAGCCTACATTTTTACATCATAAAAAAAACTTTCTTTCAATTAATTGTTTTAAGTATTTATTATCCCTCATCAGGTGCATGTATGTTTATGAGTATGAGTTCTTCCTGTTTTACATTTCCATAGATCACTAAAAAGTTATCTTTGCTGTCTCTTATTACTATTGTCAACCAGAAATGCATGTCATCTGATACTAATAAGGTCACCTCAGCCTTTTTTGTGGGAATTTTTTTGCCTAAAGGATTGTCATCTAATCTTTGAGTCTGTGTTTGCTTTGACTATTCAAAGGCAGTATAGGTTGGATTTAATTTTCTTGTTTTTTTGTTTTTGTTTTTATTTTTGTTTTTGGGTCACACCCGGCAGTGCTCAGGGGTTACTCCTGGCTCCATGCTCAGAAGTTGCTCCTGGCAGGCACAGGGGACCATATGGGGCACCGGGATTCGAACCGATGACCATTTGCATGAAAGGCAAACGCCTTACCTCCATGCTATCTCCCGGGCCCCCAGGGATTTAATTTTCTAATTCATTCTGTTGCTCTGTGTCTCTTGGGTAGTGCATTTAGCACATTGTTTACATTGAAAGAGATTATTGTCTTGGAATTTTGTGCCATCTTTTTTCAGGAATTTGACACATTTATGGAATTCATCTCAATGTAGCCACTTTAGTTCTTCTTATAAAGATGGCTTCTTTTAAACTAATTTTTATTTGGATCATAGTGGATTACAAATCTTTTACAGTAATAATTTAGGTTAATAGTGACATTGAATCAGGTGCATTCCCACTGCCAATATTGTCCTCCCCCCCTCCCCCGTTCACAGCATGCATCTCATATCCCCCTCTGTTGCCCCCCAGGCTGCTAGTATAAGTGGTCCCCTCTGTGTCTAGTTTGTTGTAGATTGGGTATCAATTCTGTTGTCATTGTCTTTGGATTTGGTGTTCAAGTCTGATAATTTTTTATTTCTACTCGATGTTCCTATGACTGTTGGGTCATAGTACCCCCTATTATTTCTCCCTCAATTTGTGAGGCAGAACAAGATGGTTCAAGTTATGTGGTTCTGTTAGAAGGAAAGAAAAAAAGGGCGGAGCAAAAATCAAACAAGCAAAAAAATGGGAGGAGTCCTTCTGAAAGCTATAAATATCAATTAAAGAGAAGAAATGGAAAAAGGAAGAAAAACATAACAATATAAAAACAAAAAACAAAAAAAAGATAAACACCACAGCAATAAGCAACAATAAACACTGCAACAATAAAGACAACAACCAAACAATAAACACTGTTCCAAGATAAAAACAAAACAAAGCACAAACAAAACAAAAACAAGCAATAACAGCAATAACAAAAAATTAATTTGTGCTTTTTTTGCATAGTCACAGTAAATATTGGGGGAGATTAGAAAGGGAATTCCCTTGGCCTAAAAGATACAGGGTTTCTCTTCCTTTGAAATATATTGTCATGGGAATAACTACAGGCTTCATACATGCGGTTATTCTCTCATCTAGGTCCTTTTGTGATGTCTGGAAATTTTCTGCTCAGTCGTAGATGACATATCAGGCCTCTGTAACTAGAGATCTTGGTATTTGCACAGGTCATAGGATGGAGCCTAGGATGGATTCTTTCTTTATGGTTCTAGACATTCTGTTCCATCACTGTTATTTTAATCAGTCTTCTGTAGTTGGTGGTCTTGCTTTTTGCACCGATCCTAGACCAAAACCTAGGATAGAGTCTTTCTTTATGTTTCCAGAAGTTCTCCTCAGTTGCAGTTGTCTCAGTCAGGCCTCTGGAATTAGACATCTTGGTTGTTGTACAGGTCGTAGACCTAGACAAGGGTTATTTTTATTGGTCCCAGAATAGGTTCTGCCCAGTCATGAGTGTCACAGTCAGTCTTCTGTAGTTAGCGATATTGGCTTTTGCACAGATCAAAAAGAATGATGTGTCTTCTGATTTCATCTTATCGTTAGGTGGTGAGATAAGAAAACCTGCTCTTAGACCAAGTTGTTACCATTTTCTCCTTGTCAGGATGTCTTATCAAAACTGGCACTTGTTGGTGTCAGAGCAGTGTTAAGAATGTCTCAGAGGGAATTTGGTTCCTGGAGCTATTGTGGAGAACTGTGTCAGTTCTATGTCTGAGATTTAGGGTTCAAAATTGGACAGTCACTGTCTAATCACATGGAATCTAAGCTGGGACCATATGGCATATGTCCAAGGTGGGAGATGTTCCTCCCATGTATGCGTTCTTATTCCTAGTACATAAGAGTTTGTTTTTATACATAAAATTTCCCTTTTTTTAGTTTGCCTGTGCAAAAAGAAATGGCACTATGTTATATTGCTGGTGCATTTGGGGTGAGAGTATCAGGCTCCATCATTTTTGTGCCCTGGTTTTGACCTGAGTTTTAATCCCAGGCAAGACTTTTTCTTGTAAGTTTTCTACCAAAAACTTACAAGAACCAAAACATATTAAGTTAAGGAGGAGAAGAAAGCAAAAACAAGACAATATATATGGAAAAAATAAATAACAATGAGTTTAAAAAAGTAATTAAGGGAACAAAGTGATGCAAGAGACTACCTTACATGTGGAGATGAACAGGTTAAGGGGTAGTGTTATAAATGTCTTCAACTTATAAAGGAAACATAGGCTTCTTCCCCTTTGTCTTTTGAGATATTCTTGTGGGGGATAGAATCCAGAGCACATTTTCATCACACACCCTGGTATTGTTGAGTTTCATAAAGATGGTTTTGAGTCTATGACATTCCTAAGAGATTGTTTATCTGTAAAGCTGTGTATAAATCTTTTAAATATGAATGAGAGTCTGAATGGGTAAGTCATTTATTCTGTTCCTATTTTTTTGTTTGTTTGTTTTTGGGTCACACCCGGCAGTGCTCAGGGGTTACTCCTAGCTCCATGCTCAGAAATTGCTCCAGGCAGGCACAGGGGACTATATGGGGCACCGGGATTTGAGCCGATGACCTTTTGCATGAAAGGCAAATGCCTTACCTCCATGCTATCTCCCAGGCCCCTCTGTTCCTATTTTTTAACTATATGCTATCAATGTCTTCAGGCCCAGGAGGTTTGCTTTGATAAACATATTCTATATTGTTAAGGACATTCCTTTGTATATAATTTCCTTCTTTGATCTTGCTTCTTTTAGTTTTCTATCACTATCAATGGTTTTTATCATTCTGATAAGGAGAATATTTTTTAAGTTGGTACACGTTGAGTATACAGGATTTGGCTAAATGCAGTTTCCAGCTCTGTGAACTTCTCAGCAATAATGTCTTAGCCTTTTGCTTCTTCATAGGGTTCCCTTCCTGTCCTCTGAGATTTTGATTTTTATGTGGTCCCTCTTATTTCCATTCTAAAGTTCTCTTGTTAGCTGTTCATTTATTTTTGAGTTTTTTCCTTCTTCTGTTATTCTTTAGGGTTTTTCTGCCCCATATCGTGGAGCTCACTGATAATGTTCTCAATAGCTGTTACTCTGTGATGAGATCTTCCAGTGAATTTTTCATTTTACCTCCAAAGTTTTTTGGTTCTGTCATTTCTGTTTGTAGTTTTCTAATTTCTCCTTTCATATCCTCTTGTGTTATATTGATGGTTCATTTAATTGTTTCTTTGATGGTTCATTTTAATGTTTCCATTCAAAAGGCTTTTCAAAGAGATTATATAGGTGGCTATTATTTATTGAATCTCAGGATTACAATATTCACCTACTACCAATGTGGAAAACTTCACTACTTTAACCTGTTTTATTTGTAGTCTATGTCACATCTTTCCCACTTCACTATACGTGTCCTACACTCATTGCCAGGGAGGTCTTTGGAGGACCTTTATGGAGGATGCCACTCAGTAAGAAACAGCACTGACTCCTCAAATTTGGGTAAGGCCAGTATTCACAGAGCATCTGCTTCCACAGAGCACCTGCCAGTTTATTCATAGCACTTACCAGTTTAAACAGAGCAACTGCTTCATGGCAGGTGATCTATGGAAGTCCTCTTGTCCTCTCCCAACAACAGTAGCAGAGAGTGAGGCCACAGCATGAGCCTGGGACCTATCTTTGAGAAAATATATTGAATCTTAACCAGAATGATAATTTTACTATCCAATCTGATAAGTCAACGATTGAGAGGCAGATTTTGTGAAAATTGCTCATGAAGTTGAAATTCATTGCATTATTTGTACTGGAAGAACTGTCCATCTCCATCATCTCTACCATCATCCTTACCATAGACTACCACATTCATCAACAAGTAAACAAAACTGCAGGCAGATATGACATGGAAGTCTCTTGAATATTAGCACACAGAATATGTAGAACATTTGTTCTACCAATTAGTTACATTAAGGAAAAGTTTCATCTCTTGTTTACAAAGAAAAAAATAGTGACTCTGTTACAACATTCTTCATTTTCACAAAGTGGTTCTGATGTCAAAAATTTTGGAAATATAATACTATGGTGGTTTTCAGTGGTTCTGTATATTAAACATTACCTAATGTGTTCAGAGGAAGTGCAAAATGTGTGATCAGCTAGACCAATAATACATACAGTTCCTTAAATAGATACTGGGTGAAATGAAGAAAGTCATTGCTGATGGAAGATGAATTTGCCATCTAGGATTTCCTACCCTGTTGTAAGATGAAGGTGGGCTTCAGGAAGTCATCTTCCCACAGACCTTTCCCTATGGAACAAGCCTCTGTAAAACCCAGAAGAAATGTTTGGACTCACAAAATAGAGTTCTTGAGCCCAAAAGAAAACTCAGTTGTTGGGAAATGTAGGTTGCATAATGAAATTTCTCAGTGTTTCCCCTTTTACTTGGCTTGAGAAGTAATAAAGGAGAGAGTTGGTGCTATCCAGCTAGAACTCACAAACCAAGGTCTTCAATCTCTTCTCTCCAGACCTTAGCTGAACAAGGTCACTTGGAGAAAGGATAAAACTGCCTAGGTGTCAAAGTGCCCACACAGCTCTGGGTTTCTGTATATAGCTGTTATCAACCTACACTTCACAGAAAAACAAGACACAACATCTTGTACCACACTGCTTTCCTACACCAGTGATACAATAAGCCGCTGTAGTTCAAAGAAAATGTGAGCATACTTAGAGAAGAATTTACCCAGAATTTAGTTTTTTGAAGCAAAAAAACCCAATACTATGCTTCTCAATAAAGATATAAAATTCAGCAGTGGATACCACCCTGATCAGCCAGTGGTGCATGGATGCACATCACCCACAGAGCAGAGACCCTCTCCCCAAATCAAAGCACAGCAATGCAGATAAGGAGACTCCACCCCAAAGGACAGAACCAGAGGAACCATGCATTTATTCTAGTCAATGAACCACAGCACATCATGTGGAAAAAAGAGCCACACATACATTACAATAGGGAAGCAACTAAGGCCTCCACTTGCTTAGAGAATAAAGATGGCAGCTCTGAGGACCCTAAAAACTACCAACCACCTATTTAGCCTCTCAGATAAGAACTTTAGAGAAGAGATATAGAGGATATTTATAGAATTCAAAGAAATCATGGAAAAAATTAATTAACCATAAATAAGAATCAAGAAGATAAGAAAATAAAAATAAAAAAAACTCTAACCTGAAATAATAGGACTGAAAACATGGTAGGTGAAATGAAACTTCACTGGAAAGCCTCTCCAAAAGAGTAAAAGTTGCTGAGGATGGAATCAGTGAGCTGGAAGATGAGATGCATGACAATTTCATACAAATGAAGAGATTAGAAAAAAGAGCCTTAAAACAAATGATCAGCCAATGAAAAAAATTCTTCAAATAAGGTGAACAGATAAAATAGAAATCTTTGATAAATTCAACAGAAAAACAAAAAGAATCACTAGAGTTCCAGAAACATAGAAAGAAAATCCCCATAAAGTAGCAACAGTCAAAGACATCATTGTAAAGATTAAAGATAATGCAACCAAATCCTGCATGCCCAAAGAGTACCAGCTAAAAGAAATCCCCCCCCAAAATCACCCAATGATACATCCAAGTTACAATGACAAATCCCTACAGAAAGATGACAATAAGTCACATGACTATTATCTTTCTTATCCTTAATGGACTAAATGCACCAGTTAAGAGACACAGAGTGGCAAAATGGATCAAAAAGCTGAATTCAAGGTATTGCTGCCTACAACACACACATTTGAATAGTTGGAATAAACATAGACTCAAAATCAAAGTTCAGAGGACAATGGTCTAAGCAAACAACTACATTATAAAGGCTGGATAGGCTATAATAATATCAGAAGCCAAAGGTTTTAGACTTAAAAAAGTTATAAGGGACAGAGATGAACGCTTCTTAACAATCAAGGTATATGTATAACAGGAAGAAATCACATTCCAGTATATGTATGCACCCAATGAGGACCATCAAAATAATTTAAACAACTGCTGACAAATTTGAAGGAAGACACCAATAGCAACACAATAGTGAGAGACATCAGCTCCCTGTCAGCAGGCTAAAACGTGGCAAGAATATACTTGAAGGAGAAATGCAAGAGACTGGTCTATTGAATATATATATATATATATATATATATATATATATATATATATATATCCATCCCCAGAAAACTGATTACAATTCTCCAGTGCACATGGATCATTCTCAAAGATATGCCTCATGCAGATACATAAAACATACATCCATAAAATCAAGAGAATAGAAGAGAATAGAAATTGTATGAACTACATTCTCAGATCACAATGCACTAAAATTAGACCAACCGGGAGAGACTAAGGGGACCTGTCACCTTTGCGTGTTTTTCTACTCTTCTATCTCCCAAAAGTATCCTGAGAGGGCTAAGAAGGGCCCAACAAAAACTGCCTCCTAGAGGCACCCAAGCAGAAAGGCCAAGAAAGACTTGGTGAGTGAAAAATGGCTACCAGAGGTGACCCATCAGAAAGGTAGATCCTTTGTCTGTGAAGACAGGTGGGAGGGGTCTGCTCCTGCTGTGAGATTGCAAACTGGGAGAGAATGGGGCACCTGTTGCCACTGTGTTTCTCTATGCTTCAGTATCCTGAAAGTCTCCTGAGAGGGCCAAGAAGGGCCCAACAAAAACTCTCCTAGAGGCTCCAGAAGAGTGCTGTTCTACTTCGCTTCACAGCCACGTGCTCTTTCTAACTAATGAACCCCACCCATAGTTCAAGTGTGACAATGGGGAAACCTCCCAAACACCATGCACAGAGAATGAAAATGATAGCTCTGTTGATCCAAAAAATACCAACCATCTGATTAATCTCAGATAAGGAGTTTACAATAGAAATATGGAGGATTCTCATGGTAATCAAAGAAAACATATCTCTAGCTGAACAAAACACAAAGATAGAAATCAGAAAACTTCAAACTGAAAGAACAGATCTGATAAAAACGGTAGCTCAACTGAGAACTTTAATGGAAAGCCTCTCCAAGAGGGTAACAGCAGCCAAAGATAGAATCAGTGAACTGGAAGATGAAACACAGAACAATTCCATACAGCAGAACAGATTAGAAAATGATCAAACAATGGAAAAAGAACTCAAAGAATGTGAACAGATGAAAATAGAAGTATTTGATAAACTCAACAGAAATAACATAAGAATCATTGGAGTCCCAGAGGCCAAGGAAGGAGATCCCCAGGAAGAATCAACAGTTTAGAACACCATCACAGAGCTAAAGACTGCATGCAATCAAATTCTGCATGCCCAAAGAGTACCAGCTAAAAGAGATCCAAAGAAAAACGCTCCAAGACACAATGATGAATCCTACAGATAGAGATAGAATATTGAAAGCAGCAAGATAAAAAATGGAAATTACAATCAAAGGAGCATCCTTAAGATTTTCAGCAGACATGTCACAAGAAACTCTCAAGGCCAGAAGACAGTGGTGGAATATTGTGACAAGACTGAATGAAATGGATGCTTCACCTAGAATACTGCACCCAGCCCAACTCACGTTCTGGTTTGAAGGAAGAATACATAGTTTCATGGATAAGTAACAGCTCAGAAATTTTACAGATGCAAAACCAGCTTTAAAGTAAAAACTGAAAGGTCTACTTTAAGACAAGACAGACCAACAGACACACCAAATTTATACACAAAGGTGATATTAAATCCCTTGACAAAGATGGACACTTCGCACTAATTAAGGGATATGGGCAACAGGAGAAATCGCACTACTAAACATATACGCACATGATGAGAGACAAGAAAAATATCTAATAAAATTATTGACAAATTTGAAAGAGGAAATCATGATAACACAATAAATGTGGGAGACCTCAACAAGGCCCTGCCAACACTTGATAGGTCAACCAGATTGAAACCCAACAGAAATATACTAGCCTTGAAAAGAGAAATGGAAGAAAAATATATCTAGGACACTCGATCTCCAGAAACCGGGATAGAAATTCTTCTCCAATGTGCATGGGTCATTGTCCAGGATAGACCACATGCTGACAAATAAAACATAACTCCATGAAATCAAGAGGATAGAAATTTTGCAGGCATACTTTGCTGACTACGAGGCTCTGAAATTATATATGAACTACAAAGGGACAAAGAAATTAGGACAAAAGGAACACTAGAAAAAAGGGACACTGGAAATTAAACAGCCTGCAACTGAACAACCAGTGGGTCCGAGATGAAATCAAAGAGGAAATCAAACTTTCCTGGAAACAAATGACAATGAAAACACAAACTATCAGAATCTATGAAACACAGTAAAAGCGTTCTGAGAAGAAAATTTATAGCTTTGCAAGCACACATCATCAAGGAAGAAGGGGCATACCTGAAGAGCTTATATGTTTAGTAGAGGGATTTCTTCCTGCTGTGCATATCCCTTAATTAGTACAAAATGTCCATCTTTTTCTCTTAAAATTTTTCTGAGTATAAAGTTTATGTCATCTGATATTAGTATTGTGTCCAGTTTTTTGCTTTGATGATTGATTTTGAGTCTATTTTTGTGCCTTTGATTTTGAGTCTATCTTTGTTCTGACTATTCAGGTGTGTTTCTTGTTGGCAGCAGAAAGATAGATTTAGTTTTTTGATCCACTTAGCTACTCTATGTCTCTTAACTGGTGCATTAAGTCCATTGACATTGAAAGAGATAATTCTCATGGGATTTAATGACATTTTTGTGTAGAAGTTTGGTGTGTCGTTGGTAAGTCATGTTTTAAAGTAGACCTTTCAGTTTTTCTTTTGAGGCTGGGTTTGAGTCTGTAACATTTCTGAGCTGCTGTTTATCTGTGAAGCTATGTATACTTCCTTCAAACCTGAAAGTGTGTTTTGCTGAGTGCAGTATTCTAGGGAAAGGATTTATTTCATCGACTTTTGTCACTGTGACCCAGCACTGCCTTCTGTGTGTGAGTGTTTCTTGTGACAGGTCTGCTGTAAATCTAAGTATACTCTCTTCCATGTAATTTTTTTATCTTTCTGCTTTCAGTATTCCGTCTCTCTCTGTGGGACTCATCATTGTGACTTAGATGTGTCTTGGGGTGTTTTTCCTGGGGTCTCTTTTAGTTGGTATTCTTTGGACATGCAGGATTTGGTCTCATGTATTCTTTAGCTCTGGTAGATTCTCTGTAATGATGTTCTTGACCGTTGATTCTTCATGGAGATTTTTTTCCTGGGTCTCTGGGATTCCAATGATTCTTAAGTTGTTTCTGTTGAGATTATCAAATACTTCTATTTTCATCTGTTCACATTGTTTGTCAAAATTTTCCATTGTTAGATTATTTGCTTTAAGGCTTTTTTTCCCAATTTCTTCTGATGTATGGAGTTGTTGTGCATCTCATCTTCCAGCTCACTAACTCTATTCTCAGCTATTGTTACCCGGTTAGAGAGGCTTTCCATTGAGTTTTTCAATTTGTCTACTGAGTTTTTTCAGACATGTTATTTGACCTGTTCTTTTAGTTTGGAGTTTTCTGATTTCTATCTTCATATCCTCTTGATTCTTATTAATGTTCACCTCAACTTGATTTATACTTTTTTTGAGGTCTGTGAACATCCTCTATATTTCTTTAGACTCCATATCTGAGAGACGAACTAGGTGCTTGACCATTTTTGGGTCATCAAAGTCGCCATCTTCATTCTTTATGCCTGATGTTGGTCTGTGTTGTTTCCCCATTGTCACACTTCTATTGTGGATTTTTCTACATGTTGTGGTGGTATTCATAGGCTAGGTGGAGTGTGTGGTCACAAAGCAAAGCTTCACAGATGTGCCTTTCTGGCTCCACACCTTGTGTCTAGGACGACTCACCTCAAGAGAAGGCGAGCCCTCAGGGAAGGATGCCAATGAGGATCAAAGTTCCCAGGCCAAAGCAACCAGAGTAAAGAACCAAGATGTCTGCTGTGCTTATGAGGCCCAGCAGAGTCAGCTATATCCACAGTCTCTGGGCAGGGAAGATTCACCTCAGGACTTATTTTCATTCCTATTGCTTTTTGGAAAGCTCCATTAGTTTTACTATTCGGTTTTGTTAGTAAATGCTCATCTTATAAATTACATGTTAAAATCAATCAATAAACAATTTAAATTTAACCTACCATAACCACACATTTGAAATTCCCTTTTAGTGAAAGGTAGCAATATAATAGGCTAGAAACTTAGTTTTGCCTTATGAATGAATGCTTATATTTTATAAAAATTCAAAGAAAGATTATAAGAAAGGTAAGTGAAGCTTAATTATTTATTTTAAAAGAATATTTAGAACATTTACTACTGCAATGTGGTTATTATTTTAGATACCAAAATATCCCCTATGACATCTAGCACATATTGTACCTCATTATGAGCTTGTATATTGAAAATTTTAGATTAGACATTTAGCTCTCCTTGAAGAAATAAAATAAAGTATAAATGAAACTGGGCCAGAGAGATATTACAGTAGATAGAATGTTTGTCTTCCATTTGAATGGCCTGGATTATAGCCCTGGCATTCTATATAATCCCCTGATCACTGCCAGGAATAATCCTTGAGCACACATCCAGGAACTCCAGGTATGAGCCAAAACAAGCAAAAACTATGAAATTAAGACTTCATTGTTTATACTGATAGTGTATGTTGAAACAGGTGTCTTTGGTGAGAATAGAATCATACAAAGTAAAACTACTGGCAGTAGAAACCAACTGTGAAAGAGATGTCTCTATTCACCAGAGCAGAAACAAGGTGATTTGCCTAATTATATATACAAATTACTGATAGTAATCATGTACCATGAACTGTAAAGAAACCTTTTCTGCAGGAGTTCTGAGTACTGAGCATTTTTCCAGGATTCCTCAAGGAAGTCTGTAAAATGGTTCTTAGAAATCCTGGAAACTTCAATGTATCTACAACTCTTTTAAAAAAGAATGCCCCATTTTTGAGGAATTTATGAGTTGACAATGGCTTTTGGGGATTTTATGCTTTCTCTGCTGTCAATGCC
>PVKC010045209.1:0-11456 GCA_004027635.1 Crocidura indochinensis | reverse complement strand
TAAGCAAGGTGTGACCTAAAGGACTTGCCAAAGAGAAATCTTTCAGACAGTCCCAGTTTTATAACCCACCAATTCTTCACCATTCTTCCCCTCTATGAAACTCCATTTTGTGCAGACAATACAGTTGCTTTGAAGAAGGTGTCCACTTTTTCAACTGCCAGTTTGGTGCAGAATAAAGCTCTCAGGTGTGTCTTAATGATGCTAGCTTGACCATCCAGAGCAGTGGAACAAACTTTCAGAGTTACAATGGGTCTCTTAAAAACTATGAAATATAAAAGTCAGTGCCTTTATAAGTTTGTTTTCATATTTTTTTCATTTTATACATTTGAAAACTGAAGCTCAGGGAGTTCCACTGTCTATTCTATGGTCAAAAGCAAGGAGAGAACATAACGTACTAGGGAATGCTGATTTTCTAAAACATTAATGTATAAAAGATTAAATTTAGGTATGTAATAAAATATTTTAAAATGTGTCATACTGTAAAAAACGAATTGAGTTGGAAGGTTATCATTTATTTTTGTTTGATGCATTTAGTTATTGATTTCTATCTTCCTTCTGTTAAGACAGTAGCATAGCAGGCATGTTTGCTTTCTTTCTTCCCTATCATTATGGAATGAATAAAAGGATTCAATCTAATGAATCTAAAGAAGTGAAGAAGTCTTTGCATACAAGAAAATGATAGCCCAAACTATATATAAACATTTCATGCTATTTCTATTTTAGGACAGATAAGATATATTTAAAATTGGCAAAACATAAAATTATCAACAGATTGGAAAAATAAACAGGGACCATAATTTATTTTGTTTACTCAAACATAAGTAGAAACTAATTGCACTTCAACCTGAAAATAATTATACAGCCTTGAGTCTGAAGGGCGTACATTTAAATAAGGGTTATTAAGAGAAAGCAGCTTGCTTTGTAAAAAGCGATGTTAATAAGACTGAGATTCTGTATTTATTATCATGAGAGAGTAACCCTAGATTGTACTTCCTATTGTGCTTTCTACTATGTTTTTGTGTGTGAGAAACATTTCACCCAGGATGTGCTCCTTTTGATGACCACAAGGACAGAAAATGTATCAATAGCAGCAAAAACACAATTATTTTACTTTGCTCAGAATCATCCCAGAGCAACAGTTGTCAAATCTCTCAGATCACAGGAAAACATTACAGGCAGAAAGGCACAACTATTGAAAGAGATATTTACGGAGGTACCCAGACATTATTTTACCTGCTGCCTGTGCCTGGAGGTTGACACCTGCTGGATAGCAATTAGATGGCTTCAAAATCTTCAATATGCTGCCTTCACCATCATCACTAGAATAACTCCCCAATCTCTGGCATCTAAACCTTGTAATTATCTCAAGGAATAGGTTGTTGTGTATTTATAGTTATTTGGGCATGTTCTATATGAATAATACTTGATTTTTGTTAGACATAAAATCACAAAATATTTTATCTAGAATCTAAGAGTACAGACACATTTATTTAAAATTCCAATTCTGCCATTTATATTCTATGTATCATTTTGGAAAAGTTCTGACATCTTTTGTCTTAGTTTCCCGAGACGAAAAGTAAAGTCAATGCTATTACCTCATTATTTTTAATAGAAAACCATCATGACCCAATGTACTTACTAGAATAGTAAGAAATGGAAACTTCAATGATGTTTACTCTTTTAGCTCATCCTTTAAAGCAGGAAGATGTATGCTTATTTGTAAAATGGGACACTAATATATTAATTTCATAGGCAACATTTTGTGGAATATGTAAGAAATATAAGAAAAATGTAAGAAAAGTATTTAACAAAGTATGTGAGAAGTAACAATGCTAGGTGACTGTTATCGATTATTAAATATAATTGATTTAAATTTATTTATAAGACATTGTGATTTACATAGTTCATCATAATAAGGTTATTTTATGCATAAAATTTCAAAACTAATTCACCATCAGTGTTGCCTTTTCTACACTAATATCTTCAGTTAGCTTTCCAGCCCTCGGCTTTCCTTATTAGAGGAATATAATACATTTATTTTATAATACTTGCTTCAACAAAACTTAAACTAACAGCAAATGAAATCATCAGAAAATAAATCATAGAAGTCATTTTGTGATCATTGATTTTTATCTGATGCTAACCTTTGTAAATAAAGACATTTGAATCATTTAACACAATGTAAACCTTACTCTCATTTACATAAATAAGTTTTCAACTAGGCATCAAAAATATATGTTCTATACTTGGGTCTTCTTTTCGTAATCACTATATCTTCCCTGTCACAAATAAAAAATATTAAAAAATAGTGCTATTATAATTTAGAGTTTTCATGATATAGGTAAAACAAATGCAAAATTTACAGAGTGAAGAGAATTAAGAAATTTTAAATGGGTAAATGTAAATATGAATAAAGTACAGTGCTTTAGCATGACAAAGGTAATGCTGATAACTTAAAATACTATGAATGATATTATGAATGCTATTTGAGTATATGCATTAATTTGTAAAATATTTCAATGAAAATTCCTATGAATATAAAATATTGGTCAGATATAGAACAATCAACATAAATGAGGTCTCAATTCATTATTGAAATGTATAAAATGGGGCTGGAGCAGTGGCACAGGGTATAAGGCATCGGCCTTGCGAGCACTAGAATAAGAAGGACCTAGATTCGATCCCCAGGTGTCCCATATGGTCCCCCAAGGCAGGGGCGATTTCTGAGCACATAGCCAGGAGTAACCCCTGAGGGTCAAAGGGTGTGGCCAAAAAGAAAAAGAAAAAAAAAGAAAATGTATAAAATACTTTAGTTTGGGGCCGGAGAGTTAGCATGGAGGTAAAGCATTTGCCTTGCATGTATAAGGATGTTAGTTCGAATATCCCATATGATACTCGGAGCCTGCCAGGAGTGATTTCTTTTTTTTTTCTTTTTTTTTGGGGGGGGGCACACCGTTTGATGCTCAGGGGTTACTCCTGGCTAAGCGCTTGGGGGGATCATATGGGACGCCTGGGTATCGAACCACGGTCCTTCCTTGGCTAGCACTTGCAAGGCAGACACCTTACCTCTAGTGCCAACTCGCCGGCCCCCCCAGGAGTGATTTCTGAGCATAGAGCCAGGAGTCACCCCTGAGCGCTGCCGGGTGTGACCAAAAGAAAAAATACTTTAGCTTACTTTCCTAATCTAGTAAAAGGCAACCATATGCATCATGAGTGAGTGGTATGAATATATGCAACATGCTATGATGTTTATCTTGTTTTTTTTAAGGTTTCTTTGTTCCTTTGTTTAGGGGCATATTCCACTGTGCTTCAGGGATTATTGATGTTTCTGAGCATATGAATTATCATTGCAGTTAGTTGGAGACTATATAAGATTTTGGAGATCAAACCTGTTGACAACATGCAAGGCGTGAGCTCATAATATCTCTCTAGCCCATTAAAGAAGCTCCTTTAATGCTTTTTGTAAAATTTGTTTCAATGATAGAAATTCCTTAACCATGCTGCCTGTTCATATGGCCTTGCATCATTTTTAATAAATAATTTCTTTATTTAAACACTGTGATTACAAACATAATTGTAGTGTTTCAGTCATCACAAGAACACCCTCCTTCACTGAGCAACTGTCCCATCACCAATGCCCCCATCTATTCCCTCCTCCCCACACCTGTATTCTATACAGGCTTTCCACATCCCTTATCACTGGCATTTTTATGATAGTTCTCAGGGTAGTTATTTCTATAACTGCACTCACCACTCTTTGAGGTGAGCTTCATATCTTGAGCTGGTCCTTCTGCCCTCATCTCTAGGAATTATTTCAGTAACTTTAATTTTTCTAAAAACTCACAGATGTGTGAAACTATTCTGTGTCTCTCTCCCTCTGACTAATTTAACTCAGCATAATAGATTCCCTGTACATCCATGTATAGGAAAATTTCATGACTTCATTTCTCTTGACAGCTGAATAATGTTCCATTGTGTATATGTACCATAGCTTCTTTACTGCTGGTGGGAATGCAGTTTAGTCCAGCGCTTATGGAAAACAATATGGTATGGAGATGCCTCCCAAAACTGGAAATTGTGCTCCCCTTTGATCCAGATATACTTTTCCTAGGGATATACCCTAGGAACACAAAAATCCAGTACAAAACTCCCTTCCTCACAACTATATTCATTGCAACACTTTTTACAATAGCCAGTCTCTGGAAACAACCAAGATGCCCATAAATGAATGAATAACTAAATAAATTGCATTATTTTTGAAATATTAATAATAATTCAGATGAATAGAGTATTTTTTGGTAAAGTATTCATTTTGTAGAGTTTTTGTGCTCTCTTTCCATTCTTTTCTGACTTACAAAATCTCATTGAATAGATCTACTCTGATGTACTTTGAATATTTAAAAATATTTAATATTTTCAAAATCCTTTAGAGTATGTTATTTTGAGCACACTGTGTCATTGAGATTTTCTGGTTAACTCTATTTTCATTTGGAAACTTGAACTCTTCAGTCTCTTGGATCTTGGTGGCTATATTCCCCAGTGCTGGAAACTTCTCATCAATTATTTCTCATGGTTTCTTTATCAAATTAGTCCTTCTATTCTACATGGTTTTAAAACTATTCCTCTTATACATTTCATTTCTTTAAACTAGTTTCCACCCTCTGTTGTTCTCTAGCTATTTCCTCCATTTCATCTTATAAGTCCTTGAACTTTTGCTTAGTCTCTGTTTAAAGCTTTTACTAAAAATTTTTGTATCACCTATATACTCTTCAATTTGCTTGTTGTATTTTTTTTATTTAAGGACTCATACATTTTTGTGTTTGCTGGCTTTAGTGAATACCTGTGCCATCCTTTCTTTAAGTTTATTACATATCCTAACACAAAAGTCACCGAAGTCATTGTCTAAGAATTTACTGAGCTGGATGATGTTGCTTGTGTCTTGTAAGTGATTGTATTTATTTATTGGATTTGGTGGTCTTCCACATATTTCCCTATTTCTTTTGTAGTGATTTTGATATGCTAGTGATAGCCTTTTTAGTTAGACTTCCAGGAAGATGCTGATAGATTAAGCTAGGTGTATTATTTTCATTTTCTGCTCATATTCACTCAACTATAGGAAGTATTACAGTGAGCAACATGTATTATTCTGAGATATGTCACTTCAGGAGGTGTGGAATATGTACATACTATTGTTCTGTCATTATTCTTATCTTTTTATTCATTATCAGCTGTAATCTGATGGATGGCAAAGATGAGAAGTTTTTTTTTTCAGAAACGACTATTTAAATATACCTTAATACTGTATGTGACCTTGTGAAATTTTAAAATTAATGTTCAAGAGATAAAATACATATCAACAGGGAAGGAGAACCTTGATATTCAATAACACATATCAAATTATTAATAGAAAAACAGTACGTTTCAGGACCAGTGTAAAAACTTTTAAAGAATGAACACCCACAGTTCTGATAGCAGCATACAAAGCTATCTCATTGCAAAAATCACTCAATGCTACTCTGAAGTGTTTCTTTGTTAACAAGTGTTAAAAAAACAGTCATGTTTTTATTTGATCTTATATTACATACAAGAAATAACATCTCATAAGAATTCAGGAATGAGGAAATTGGTTAGCAGCAGAGTTTCAAACCTAGCTGCTTTATAAATTATGACAAAATGCCAGTTTCAAGGAGCTGGAAGTATTTTTTCAAAATAATATCACTATAGTTCTTAGAAGAATGAGCAGAATGCTACTTGCCTAAGATCAGACTTCTTTAGGGCTCCTAAAAGAGTTGCAATTAGTTTTCTATAATTGATTACCTTTATACATTGTATGATAGCAGTGATAGTGACTACAAGCAAATATTCTATATGAAAACTTGTCATTAACCAGAGAAAATAGTCAGCAATAGCTAAAACATCTTTCAAGTATGGTTGAGAATTAAAATTTATGTTCAACTTTTTTGTATCGTGAGGTTAATACTTCAAGATGTATTTATGAAGTACCTATGAGGATAAGATATAACACTAGGGTAGAAGCAATACATCCATTTAACAGATGATAATACTGAATATTGCTGAATTACATAATCTGACCCACATCTCAGAGCTAAGACCTGATAGAGTTCCTATCATTTATTGTGGTAACTAATAGAGTTAACGTCATTTCTTTTTCTTTCCAAGAGAACTAGAATAAACTGGATTGTTTATTCTATATTGTAATTCTAGAAAGTACAGTTTCTTCAACAAATATCATTAAGAGAAAGCAAGCCACTTGACTCACTCATTTTTCACAGGACCTTTGTTCATCTTTATTTTTTTGTTTTGTTTTTGTTTTTGGGTCACACCTGGCAGTGCTCAGGGGTTACTCCTGACTCCATGCTCAGAAATTGCTCCTGGCAGGCACGGGGGACCATATGGGGCACCGGGATTCGAACCGATGACCTTTTGTATGAAAGGCAAATGCCTTACCTCCATGCTATCTCCCGGGCCCCTCATCTTTATTTTTTGTAAATCGAGTTTATGTAGCTTTTATATTTGCTATTTATTTAGTTATTCAACAAGTAGTTATAACACTACAAGTTTCTGGACACTGAAGATACATTAATGAATAAGAAAAGGCTTTTCTTCCCTAATGAATTACATTTAAAAGAATGTGATGGTAGATATTAAGGTCAGTAAATATTTGTGGAGAGTGTCAAATACTTTTACACATAGAAGAGATAAATAATTTTATACATCCATGACCTCATCAAAATAGTCATAACTATATGAAACAAGTATTTATGAAAATATGAAATTCCTATTATTTTACTAGCAAACCTTTTCAATAGAATAGTTCCTCTTTACCCCCAATGGATCTATTGTCTCATAAAGTTCAAGCATCATCTGTGCTTAATGTTAACTGCCAAATTGTATTGGTTTTGAAACCATAATTAGATCACAGTTGTGATGATTTAGAATTGTGAAAAAAAGAAAAAATGTTTCAAAATTCAGTTTTCATATTGAGGCAAGTTTGCATGAGGGTTTTCTTATAATCCACAGGTAAAGAGAAATTAAGAGAGACTATAACGTAAATTAGTATTTATGGAAAAACAGACTACAAGTCTATTTAAAACAAAGGTTTTAGTTTCTCATCAATCCTTACATACTGGGACCATTCCTCAAAGGAAATTTAAAATTGACCATATATGCTGATGTGAAAAGCCATAGCAGTTTTACGGTTATAGCTCAGAAAAAAGTGAGTAGCAGTAGATAATATTCTGACATGGGGCAACTGACACAGAATATAAATGATCTAATGCCATAGATAGCATAAAAGTAAATTCCATTACCAATTCCTCAGTCTTTAACACAGTGCTTCATGATCTATACCATGAGAAGGAAATAATTTTTCTTATTTATATTTATCAAAAATATGGCAGCTGAGAGAGTAACATATTGACATAAGTATGTAACATATGACACAATACAGTAACATATTGATATAAGTATGCTAAAAAATTTAATTCAGGGGCTGGAGCACTGGCACAAGTGGTAGGGCATTTGTCTTACACGTGCTGACCTAGGAAAGACCACAGTGTGAACCTCCAGTATCCCATTTGGTTCCCCAGCCAGGAGTGATTTCTGGTCGCATAGCCAGGAGTGACTCCTGAGCATCACTTTGTGTGGCCCCAAAACCAAAAAACAAAAACAACAACAACAACAAAAAAAAAAACAATAAAGAACATTTAAGTCATTTTAGAAAAGACTGGACCACGCTAAACTTCATTCAAGATTTGTTTTGGCTCTTGTTCAAGGCCCCTTTGGGGGACTCAGATGAGGTATTATGAATTCAAATTGAACTAGTGTTGGCTACTTATAAGACAAGACTTTTACCTATAAAACTCCATCTCATTACTAACTTTTAATAGGTTGATGGAAATGTTTTTTGAGGAGAGGAGGCTATTCTCAGTGATGCTTGACAAGACTCAACAAAGCACTACAGACCTAAATACTTGATACTCAGATATCAGAGTGGAGTGCTCAAATTGTGAGGCTCTTAAGATCCACCAAATCCACTCCTAAAGAATTCATGTAGCCACATAGTAGGTGATTCCAGGTATCTAGCCCCGGGTCTTAAACATGCTAGGCTTAACTCCCCAACTAAAATACTTTAAAATTTTCCACTTGTAGTTTAAGTCAAAAGGATGACCATCAATTTTGCATTATATTACTTAATACTCAAGAGAATCTCTGAGCCAGCAGGAGTCAAATGATACCAAGTTAGGAAGTGAAAAAGGAGAAATGGAAAGGAGAACAGTTAGGGTACACTGTGCAAAAAATCACTGTGTCCAAAGAAACACTAAGAACATTCAGTAGCCAATCAGGACAAGTGTGAATTTAATGGAGGAGAATGAGAACCCAGGTGATATTTCATTTTCCCACAGCTAAATCAATCAAACTTAGCCTTTTCCATCAGTGTTAGAGTCAGAAATGGAGCCAATAATTCCCAAGATAATCTTTACTATTAGGCCACGTCTTATACAAGCATCTTATCTCAGTTTCATCTCCTAGAAGCAGGGATATATCCATAGCATTTACTCCTATTTTTAAAACTTTATTTCCATACTTTCACAATTATTTTCCACCTTTAAAGTTTCTTAAGAAGGCACATATGCCTAAATCCACTGTCTATCCCCTAATAATATGCTATTGATCATCAGTTAATAGTCAGTGGTCTATGTTAGGCCCTGTGTACCAAGTGTACCAAGTACCCATAACCACTGGAGAGTACAAAGTGATAGCCAACTTAAAGACCTGCATGATAAAAGAGAAAGTGTAGCGGATACACTCCCAGAAAGAGGTAAATGGGAAAAAATGGGACAGAATCAATGTAGAACTAAGCCGGAATTGCTTTATACATTTTTTTTTTTTTTTGGTTTTTTGGGCCACACCCGGCGGTGCTCAGGGGTTACTCCTGGCTGTCTGCTCAGAAATAGCTCCTGGCAAGCACGGGGGACCATATGGGACACCGGGATTCGAACTAACCACCTTTGGTCCTGGATCGGCTGCTAGCAAGGCAAACACCGCTGTGCTATCTCCGGGCCCACTTCATACATTTTCAAGAAAATCAGAGTTGGTCACAGTGGGTAGGGCACTTTCTTTGCATGTGGCTGACCCAAGTTGATCCTCAGCATCACAAACACCAGAAATAAATCTTGAAAGCAGACCCAAGAGTAATTCCTAAGCATCATCATATGTGGCAAAATAAAAGCAAAGCAAAACAAAGCAAAGAAATGAATGAACAAAACACCTCAGAGTCTGTTGCAAAATTGTTTATAGATCATTTGTCAGTATAGTCATTGGTTTCCTGATGAAAACATTTTATATAAGATATAAAAAAGGTAAATAATGTCTAGGTATGGTAAGAATTTCTGATGTAGATTCAGAGACAGCTCTAAGCTGGTAACAAGAGTGCTGGAACTACTGTTGCTCTGCACTAATACAGACATTTAAAATGGGAAATGTTTTAACTCTAGATAATTAGATGAATATCTATTTAAGTGAGTGATTTTGTCACTTGCTATGACCAGGGAATCTGTTTCAGCTCCCACCTGCTCCTACATGAATGTATATTCAGCCTAACAGATTTCTGTCTTACATTCTGGTCCTTCAAGACATGAACCTGGTCAGGGTAGTTTATGCCTATAGTCCTCAGTAAAGATCTATAAGCATCTATGAGAGCTATGGCTTTTTCCTTTCCTTTGTGGCACAGTTCCTTGACTCTAAAATCCTCAATACACCTTCCATGAGTCCTGACAAAGTCTATTGGGATGAAAGGCCTTAATGCCAAGGCTTTTATGTTAATTCACTACACCATGAAAGGGGTTTGCATTAGTGAACAAAGAAAAAAGGCATTACTCTTGTTTCCAGAAGTAAAGTTTGAAGATGTTTATGTCTGAAACCCAACTACAATCATGCTTGTAATCATGATTCTTAAATAAAGATTTCACATATACATATATATGTATATATGTATACATATACATATATATTTATGACAGAGCAAATTAAAACATGAGCCTATGCTTTGTGGCAAAGGCAATGGGGATGTAGAGAAGGCAAATGAGAAAAGAAAAGATTCTGAAAATAATGATCATATGCCTTTGTGTTTTAGTCACCCAAACCACCACCTCAACAGCTAGTGGTCCCGCCTCTTACCATTCCTCAGCTGAAGAGAGTCAAATGTTTTCTTCCTCAAGGTAATTAGAAGGTGGAAATGATTAAATAAAATCACGATCTTATGCTAGTGATATTTTTGAAGTTTAGAAAGTGATGTCTTAAGATTTGGAAATTCTAAATGTTTTGTGAATTGAGGTTGAGAATATAAAGAAAGCTGAAAATTGTAATGCCTCACTGTCTTAGGTGTACACTGACCTGGACATGATTTGATTTTCCCCTTAGTACCAGAAAAGCTCTGTGTCTAATCTTTTAAGAAACAGACAGGGAGTATAAAGTGTAGGACAAGAAACTCTGGATTATCTCAGTTGCCAGGGCTGAACAGGCCTTGGAGGTATCATATCTTTCTTGGTTAATTTAACTGCCCTCCTAAATTCTTTGAGGGTCAGAGAAATAGAAAATTGTTCAATCCAGCATGTGTGTATGTGTATATGTGTGGCGATGAACATCTGTTTGCAGTAAAAAATAATCTAATGTTAAAAGTGACTATTCCTGGGGCCGGAGAGATAACATGGAGGTTAGGCGTTTGCCTTTCATGCAAAAGGACGGTGGTTCAAATCCCAGCATCCCATATGGTCTCCTGTGCCTGCCAGGGGTGATTTCTTAGCATAGAGCCAGGAGTAACCCCTGAGCGCTGCTGGGTATGACCCAAAAACCAAAAATAAAATAAAAAATAAAAAATAAATAAAAAAAAACAAAAACAAAAGTGACTATTCCACTTCCTACCATACCTATGTAATAGTAACCACTTTCACTAAAGACAAAGCACTTGTTCTCTTCATCAAAAAGTAAAAGAGAAAAACCATGCTTCATTTGAGAACCATGGTTGTGAAAGAAAATTCATTATTCTTGCTTCAATGTAAAATCACACTCACTCCTAGAACAAAGGGGTGAAGCACAAAATGGGGATGGTCTTAGAAACTGAGGTTCAGTTCAAAGTTATTTTAATGGGTTTTACTAATCTTTAATTATTTCACCAGAAATATTTCACCAGAAAGGACTCCTCATAGATAAGAATAATCTAATAACTGTGCTATTATTTATTTCTTTCTTTTATTCTCCCCACTAAAGAGGTATCTATGCCCTTGCCCTTCTTACTAAACAGCATGACAAGGGTAACAGACAGAGCCAGATTAGAGAAAAGGCCCTAATGAAAAGGAATTATCAGTATCAAATGTCACAAAAGTAGCCTGGATGAGGACGGATAACCTGGGTGACCTAGGTCCAGCTAGATAATT
>PVKC010045208.1:0-11456 GCA_004027635.1 Crocidura indochinensis | reverse complement strand
GGGAAAGGAAGAAAGGGAGGGAGGGGAAAGAAGGAAGGGAGGGAGGGGGAAAAGAAGGAAGGGAGGGGGAGAGAAGGGAGGGAAGGAAGGAAAGAAGGAAGGAAGGAAGAAGGAAGGAAGGAAGGAAGGAAGGCAGAAGAGGCAATATGTGGAAATTTACTTTGGGGAAAAAGCCTGGTCTATAAGGATGAGATGTGATTTTAGTATGGCTTTCAGCTTGGATTTTGTGGTCATTTTTCTTTATAGAGAGACTATAAACCAGGAGATAGAGTGACGAGTTCTTAAACTCACCTGGTCATTATTACTCCAAGTTATAAATCACATGGAAAGGTCTTTAACTCAAGACCAGTGATTTATGGTTCTACTTCTAACACAAACACACTTCAATATTCATCCACAGCATCTTCTTAGCTCCATAGAGAAGTCAGTGGTGCCAGGACTGGTAATGATGACATGTGTCCCTAATTATACCTGTTAAGGATTGTGTTTTACTCTCCTCATATGCTTCCCTAGACTGTCATCCTAGTCTTCTCTGGTTATTATGTTTAAAGGAAGACCAAAAAGGAAAAAAAAACAAGGAAAAGAAAAGAAAAATCCACCATTCAGCCAGTCTGTGGAGTCTGCAAGGAATTTTCAGAAATTGGGAAGAAAATCATTGACCCAGATCGCTCCTCCCTGATTCAGTTCTGGGTTTGTAATTGACTAGGGATGATGAGGGTTTGGCTTGAGTACAGGACACAACATTAAAATCATTGGTAGATGACAGAGGCTTAAGAGGGAAAAGCTGGGGCTTCATATCCTGGAAAGGAGGAGGGCTGGGTGCTCTAGCTTCCCATTGGGCCTCCACAGAGGTCAGCTTTTCAGCAAGGCTAGAGCAAGAGAATGTAACTTTAACAGGGCAAGGATGTAGATAGATCATAGAACAGAGGAGCTCTCTTCTTTAGTTGATAAAATTCTTATCACATTCAAATAGTTTACATTAGTTTCTTCTCTAGAGACTTTGAAGATAAGAATTAAAGAATTAAAATTGTACAAGAAAGAGATTTTGTTCCCCTAAGAGCTAATGTCAAGGTTCATATTTGAAGAGGAAATAAACAGAACAGAGTATTACATTTTCTGTGTCTTTCTTATTGTTATGTGTTATGTTGAGAAGTGGAGGTAGATTTTGAGCATCTGGACTGGCCTTCCTGTCCACCTCCTTTCTTTCCTTGTTTCCTTTGAGGTAGCTCCCAGAACACCACACTAACTTTCATGACACCTGCCCCTCCATCTTCATTGTCAGTTGATTTACTGTCATTCTGTACATAGAGCTTCTGAATGGCAGACCCCTTGGTTTTCAATTCGGTGACCCCAGTTAGTCCCTGGCACAAGTCTTAACACATAGTAGAACCCTAAAAATATTAGTTGAATAAATGTACTAGTAAATGTTTCCTTGAGGGGCTGAAGTCAGCTCAGGGAAGACCTCACTGCTGAGACACAGGCAGAAATCTCATTTAAAAGACAGTTTAGTTCACCAACCTTTGGACTCCAACTCTGTTGAACTGTTCATCATAAAACAGTTAGGGAAGCTGGAGTCCAAATTTCAGCATTCATAGTGAGACTATTTTCAGCTTTTTCAGAGACAGCATCTGTAAATAATCAGGCAGAAGCCTTTTATAAAACAACATAGAAAAACCTCAAAGACTATTCTAAGGCTGCAACATTTAAACAAGATTTTTAACCCATGGGGCCGCCAAAATCAACATGGAGCTTCCTGCACATAAAAGCCTGGAATTTCATAGCAATGTGGGGGCAAAAGCTATGATCACATTTCCCCCTTTCTAAATTATATGCTGCTTAGTGTTAATGTGAGCAGAGGGCTGGGATGGAGACGGGCCTGTGGGTTATGTAAGTCCCACTACAACCTCATTCCTTCTGTAATGCAGCATCCATGGTGACAGTGATTGGAGAGCCACCAGGCTGGCTGGGTTTATGGAAAGCAAAAGGTCACTTGCAGGTCATGCTTTGATTTAAGTATCTCCCTGTAATTTATAATTGTACTTTTATTCTATATAGAAAAATGATCAAGGACATTTGTTGTATGTTTTTTTCTCATACTAGATGTTGTCCTTAAAAGTAAGTTTAGTAACAACTATAAAACCCATCTGTAGAACATTCCAGAGTAATTTTCTTTTCCTTCCTTGTTGGAGTGACTTGTTTTGAGAATAAATGGGTGGAATTATTGCTCGAAATTAAATAATCACTTCTTCTCTCTCAATATGCTTAATTATGACCCAGGAAGGAGAGATGAATCTGAGAGAACTCCCCTGTCCCTAAATCAGGACATAGCACATTCTGACCAAGCTAATTTCAGTCATACCCAAGTGAAAATGGTGTGTTCCAGGCATGTCAACCCTATGTCTGTGGCCAGTATGATGTGAATCTACCAAAAGTTCCTCAAATTATCTGAAATTCATTCCAAGGTTCAAGGGTGATTTGCATGACTACAAAATGTAAGTTTTGTACCTTGGAAAGCTAAAATTTGAAAAACTATCATTAAAGTCCCTATGGGTTATATTCTTTAGAAAGAAGCTATCATAACCAAAAATATTTTTCAGGTTGCATGTTTTAATAATCTCATTTGGAAAAAAGAATACATGTTTATTTTAATCCTGTGTATTTTCAACTTGAAGGTAAGGTTAAATGTTTGCATTTTTTGTTTGTTTTTGTTTTGGGGCCACACCCAGCAGTGCTCAGGGGTTACTCCTGGCAATCTGCTCAGAAATAGCTCCTGGCAGACACGGGGGACCATATGGGCCACCGGGATTCTAACCAACCACCTTTGGTCCTGGCTCAGCTGCTTGCAAGGCAAACGCCACTGTGTTATCTCTCCGGGCCTACATGTTTGCATTTTATAATCGTAGTTAGCAGAGTATCTGGAAAATGGTCTAATTCTAACTTTTTGGAAGCATGAATGAGAAGTATATTTAAAAAGCAAAGGTCTCTGGAATGTCTTTATAAGTCTAGTGGTTTTTTCTTTCAGCAAACTATCATATATAGAGATCAGATTGAAGATTTTAAAAGAATGCTTTGTATATAATGTTCAATAATTTACACTTTTTAACATAATGAGTACTCTATCTAAATTTGTATATGAACAGACAATACATATCCCAACATTTATTGTGATTAGGTTTAGTTGTTGTGACATGGCCTTAATATGGCTATGTATAATTGTGTTCATATATTAAGCTGTGGGAAATATAGGTTGTGAATAAGTAGTTCTCCTTAGAGAATGGAGTAAAATGGGAATAAGAAAAAGAGCATTCACTCTACCTTTTATATTTTTCATTTAAAAAATCTTGAAAATAAATATGCACTTTTTTTTTGTTTGTTTTTGGGTCACACCTGGCAGTGCTCAGGGGTTACTCCTGGCTCCATGCTCAGAAATTGCTCCTGGCAGGCACAGGGGACCATATGGGGCACTGGGATTCGAACCGATGACCTTTTGCATGAAAGGCAAACGCCTTACCTCCATGCTATCTCCCGGGCCCCAAATATGCACTTTTATACTTCTAATTCACTCCGCCTGAGGTTTAGCTAACCAGTCAGTGTTAAATAGGCACCGGAGTCATTCAGTTGAGTGGCATAAAAAGTAGACTCAAATAATTGACCAAGAATTAGGATCAAGATGATAATGAGTAAATTGAACTAAAAATTTAGGAAAAAGAAAACGTTACTGAATCACTCAGTTAGAAATAAAGAATTTGGACCAGAGAGATAGTATAGGAATTAAGGCCCCTACCTTGTACATGGCTGATCCCTAGTTCACTCCCAGTACCACATATAGTCCTCTGAACAATACCAGTAGTGATCCCTGAGCACAGAGTTAGGAATAAACACTGAGCGCAGGGATAAAAAAAAAAGAAAGAAAGAAAAAGAAAAATAACAAGGAATTCATTTGGAATTCCCACTGCTTTATTGCTTATTTTTCCACCTTTAAAAACGCATCTGCTCCCAAATTAGCAACCTACTTGCTATTGACAAATAACATAGGTTTAATCACAAGTGTTCCTATGAGTTAATTCCCCAACCAGACCAGTGTCTTTTCCTAAAAGAAGATCATTAACTCTAATAATTAGGTTACCTAATATTGCACATGTATGGAGAGCTCTAAAAGATGTTTGTGCTCACCACCACATTCAGGTAGTAACTGAACTAAATCATTAGCTAAGTGAGGTAATTATCTTGAGAAGAAACAGCAAGTCAGTTGGGTTATCCACTAGTAATTTTCCTGGGTTGGCAAGATAGCTTGGTGTCTGAAAATTGACAAGATAAGTCAAAGCTCAATCCAGCTAGCATAATCAAAATACACGAAACCCTTTCTTGGTCTCTTGTCTCAGAAGTAAGTTGGCAGTATTTAAAAATGCTTCAGTGGCTGTTTGGTCTATTTGAAGAAGCTGATAGAAAGCTCCCCAAAGCAAAAAATGTCTAGATAAGACTACCATCAGTGACCATTCATTGGAATCCTTAAATATTTTCAACATGTTAAAGAATGTACCACTCAGTTTCAGTCTGGGTGGCAATCTTTTTAAATGTAGCTACAGAACAGACTTTCTGCACATTACTCATTCTGTGAAGCAGATTATTTAAGCAATTGACCACCTAAATTAAAAGCACAAAAAGACAGACATGTAATTCTTTTAATTACACCTCCAGATTCTTCGTACATTCCTTGGAGTTATTCATGTGTGCTCCTTGCTTTATTAGCCTAACAGCAAAGGTGAGCTGTGGTTGAGTGTAGAGGTCTGTAAAGAAATGAAAGACCTCAATTCATTTGTTACATCATAGTCTTTCTTTCTTTTGTGTGTGTGTGGTTTTTGGGTCACACCCGGCAGTGCTCAGGGGTTACTCCTGGCTCCATGCTCAGAAATTGCTCCTGGCAGGCACGGGGGACCATATGGGGCACCGGGATTTGAACCGATGACCTTTTGCATGAAAGGCAAATGCCTTACCTCCATGCTATCTCCCGGGCCCCATCATAGTCTTTCTTAAGGAACCAAAAAGGCCCCTCACTTAAAACTTGAGAAGATATGAAATTTGATTTTTATCAGTTTTAGAGAATAGTAAAAGTCTTTCAAAAGTGATTTGTACTTTTGCACATTTTGACTCTCTTAATGGTTCTTTTGTTTGTTTTGTGTTTAGGTCATACACATGGATGCTCAGGGCTTACTCTTGGGGTCTGTACTCAGGAATCAATCCAGGAGGTCTCAGGGAACTAACTATATGGAATAAGGCAAGCTTCCTACCAGTGTAGGATTCTGTAGCATCGTATCCACTGTTCTCTTGCTCTGGCCCCTCTCTTAATGGTTCTTTAGAAAATATATTTAGTTTATATCAACAGAGAAGATGATTAAACTTAATCTTCTATTTTTAAGTTATATTCTTATAACCTTAATGTGTAACTTTTGTAATTCAGTAATATAAACAAGTACTGTTTTCAGAAGATAAGTAGACCTGCATCTTTTTTGTATCTCTTTTATTTGGGGACCACACGCAGTGGTGCTCAGGACTTACTCCTATATCTGTACTTAGTAATTGTTGGGTTACTGATCCTACCCTAATCAATAATCGTGGCCCACCCTACGGTGTGACCTGGTGATAATATATTAGATTATTCCTTATTTGGTATTCTGCTCCTATCCTAGGGTGGTACCTGATTCTTGCGTATAAAAGCAAGGGTCTGAGGAAGGCTGGGGACAGATTCTGGGACAGATTCTTCAGCCTTATCCATTGAATAAAGCCGATATCTCCTGTGCGTCACAGCCTGACTGCCTGTGCGTTTTCTACTCACTGCTATCCTGAACCTTCAGGCCCGCTGGCTGAACAGGGTGGCAGACAAGTAATCAGAGCCAGAGGATAAAGATCTCATCCTCCATTCCAGTACCTTCCAGCCCCACAAGGGCTGATTTGCAACAGTAATCAGTGGGAATCAGGAGACTGAGGTTCCTGGGATCAAACACCCTTCCCACTGTACTATCCCAAGCCCCAAAACTGTATCTTTTAAAGTTAGGCTCATGTTTTAAAATTATAAGACCATTTTTATATTTTATTTGTTAAAAATTAGTTGAAATGGACATTTTAAACTATATACATTACTTTTCACTAAACTGCATGAAACTGGATATTGGAAGTAAGTCACTCAGGTTCCCCTACTCTTTCTCCTCTGTTCTTTATAAGGAAGATGACCTGGTTTATCTTTACTTCAGTGTACAGGACTTCAGGTTGGTTTCCTTATCACATTGGTAGATAAGCACCCCTGAACAGAAATCAGTGCATGGAAATCAGTACACTAGTCAGAAGGTTGGTTGCTAGGACTTGGAGCACAGCAATGCCCTTTGCTCTCCAGAGCAAGATCTCACAGAAATCAATGTACTTGACAGGTAGCTAGGTTTAGAAGCAGAGAAATGATCCTCTAGAATGCCTAAGCCATTAAATTGGTTTAACTTTACCTGCATCAAATTCCCATGGCTATACTTGCTCCATCTAAGTCTTAAGTGTGTAACCCTGGTGAAAGAGAGAATCTAAGAACATGCATTTTGCATATGGTATGGTAAAATAGGGCCACAGCCTTTATCATTGCATCTCCATGGGGAGGCAAGATAGTGTAAAATAGGATTTGCTAGTTTGGCTAGTTTCAACAGATGTTGTGTTGGCCTCTGGGAGTGGTCTCAAGTTGTTTTGCACCTTGGAGGATTAAAGAAAATGAATTTTGCCACCTCAATGTTCGGAATAAAGAGAAGGTCGTGGCTCAGTGGATCGTTCATAACTCTAAGGAACATACCCTGGATGACCCTTTCTTCCAATCCAAAATAAAGTGTGTGTGTGTGTGTGTCTGTGTGTTCTTTTTTTGTTGTTGTTGTTGTTTTTGTTTTCTTTCCTTCTTTTGCTAGCTTTGGTGCTAGGGATCCAAAGCAGGGTCTTCATTTGCATGGCAAGTATTCTACAACAAAGCTGCATTTCTAGCCCTGAGTCTTTTCTATCTCTAAGAATTGACATCTCTCCTCAGTGAGACTGTTTAAGATGTCAAAACATTATACATAAAATATAAAACATACACACTGTAAAAAGAATTTGCTTTTCTCCATCTTTCTTAGTTGCTATAGTGATTCTGTGAAATTTTGCTATCATTTGCCAAATATGTGCCAAAAGTAATTTATCTCTAGAGCTTCACTAAATTTTTGATGCATGGTAATGTATTTACATAGAACTTAAGTTATTTTCCAATAAGGAGTTTAACCTTGACCTTAGAGGGATATCCTTCCCCACTAATGAAAACTTTTTGAGGGTTTCGTGCAAATTTCAATTTTTTTCTATTATATTTCTGCAGAGGGATTTACCCTATGCAGGTTCTATTACTTCACAGAACTTAAGGCTTTCCCCCTTTTCAGTATACTTGGAAATATTTTTGTCTTTATTTAAGCACCATGATTACATACATGATTGTAGTTGGGTTTCAGTCACAAAAAGAATACCCCCTTCACCAGTGCAACCTTGCCACCACCAGTGCCTCCAAACTCCCTTCGTCCCCACCCCCTGTCTATATTCAAGGCAGACATTATACTTCTCTCACCAATTAACATTGTCATGTTAGTTAGTGTAGTCATCTCTCTAGCTTAACACATTGCTCTATGTGGTGAACTTCATTCACATCAAGAGCCAGTCCTTCCAGCCTTCATCTCTGTTGTCTCTAGGCATTATTACAATAATGTCTTTTGTTGTTCTTAAAACCCCTACATGAGTGAAACTATTTTATGTCTATCTCTCTCCCTCTGTCTTATTTCACTCAGCATGATATATTCCATATAAAGGATAGGGATAAAATACTGAAAGCAGTAAGATCAAAAAAGGAAATTATATTCAAAGGAGCATCCTTAAGATTTACAGCAGATCTGTCACAAGAAACCCTCAAGGCCAGAAGGCAGTGATAGGATATAGTGACAGAACTCAATGAAATGAATGTTTTACCAAGAATGAAAATAGAAGTCTTCCATAAACTCAACAGAAGCAACATAAGAATCATTGGAGCCCAGAGACATTGGAAGGAAATCCCCAGGAAGAATCAATAGTCAAAGACATCATTGCACAGAAATTCCTAGAGCTAAATACTGCATGCAAACAAATTCTGCATGCCCAAAGAATACCAGCCACCTGGTATTCCATGTAAAGGAAAATTTCATGACTTCATCTCTCCTGATGGCTGCATAATAGTCCATTGTGTATAGGTACCACAGTTTCTTTAGTCATTCATCTGTTGAAGGGCATCTTGGTTATTTCCAAAGTCTGGCTATTGTAAATAGCGCCACAATGAATATAGGCGTGAGGAAGACATTTTTGTATTGCATTTTTGTGTTCTTAGGGTATATTCCTAGGAGTGGTACAGCTGGATTATATGGGAGCACAATTTTCAGTCTTTTGAGGAATCTCCATATTATTTTCCATAAAGGCTGGATGATACAGCATTCCTATCAATAGTTAAAGAAAGATCCTTTCTCGCCACATCCCTGCCAGCACAGCTTGTTCGTGTTCTTTGTGATGTGTGCCAATCTCTGTGGTGTGAGATGGCACCACATTGTTGTTTTGATTTGCATCTCCCTGATGATTAGTGATGTGTAGCATTTTTCAAGAGTCTTTTGGCCATTTGTATTTCTTCTTTGAGGAAGTGTCTATTCATTTTTTCTTTTAAGGCTGGTTTTGAGTCTGTATAGTTTCTGAGCTGTTGTTTATCTGTGAAGCTATATATACTTCCTTCAAACCTGAAAGTGAATCTGGCTGGGTGCAGTATTCTAGGTAAAGCATTCATTTCATTGAGTTCTGTCACTATATCCTACCACTGCCTTCTGTCTTGAGGGTTTCTTGTGACAGATCTGCTGTAAATCTTAAGGCTGCTCCTTTGAATGTAATTTCCTTTTTTGATCTTACTGCTTTCAGTATTTTATCCCTATCTGTTGTATTCATCATTGTGAGTAGGATGTGTCTTAGGGTGCTTTTCTTTGGGTCACTTCTAGCTGGTATTCTTTGGGCATGCAGAATTTGTTTGCATGCAGTATTTACCTCTAGGAATTTCTCACTCATCTGTGATATTTAAGAAAAATAAAAGACATTGTAATAATACCCAGAGACAATAGAGATGAAGTCTGGAAGGACCAGCCCATGAAAGGAAGCTTACCACAAAGAACCGTGAGTTCAGTTAGAGAATTAACTATACTAACAACTATCATGACAATGGTAGTGAGTGAGAGAAATTGCATGCCTATCTTGAATATATGCAGGGGGTGGGAGAGGAGGAGGATGATTAGTATAATGGGAAGGATACACTAGTGAAGGGAGTTTTCTTTTTTACAACTGAAACACAACTACAAACATATTTGTAATCATGGTGCTTAACTAAAGATTTTTTTTAATTTTGCTGTGGTCAAGTAAAGTGACCATAAGTTAATAAACTGTACATCTCTACAAATATTTGTTGTCCTCACCTCAGTTTGAATGCATAGAATTCTAGAAAAATCTTCATAGCTAATAGCTTCAGTCCAGAGTTTGCAACAAAACTAGAGCTACCATTCTCTTTGTAACAGTTTTATTAAGCACAGTACTTCAATGAAACAATGCATGTGGTCGGATAAGGAAATAGCTCCTGTGTTCCATCCTAGGGAGTCAAAGTAATTAATATGGCCTACAGATTAGGGTGTCTGGAACCATATATTCTAAGACTCTAAGAGTTCTTGGTCTGTCCTTGAATTAGACTCTCTATTTCTCCATTTCCCAATGTCAAATTAAAAAGCCAAAAAAAAAAAAAAAGACTAAGGATTTTCTACATGTAGAGTCTATGTTAGTGTAAGAGTATTGTAGCTGTGCATGGTTTGTTTTCCTTTTGCTTCTTTACTGGATTGCTAGTCACATCTGGAGCTTAAAATTCTTAATTTTTATTTTTAAATCATTACAAATTCACTGTAGAAGCATCCTGTGTACACTTTTTCCAATTCACTCCAAGAGTAACATCTTGCAACTTTAAACTACAAGATCACAGAAAGGATATTAGTGTTGGTAGAGTCTAGATTCAAAAAATATCCATTATTTCAAAGAACCACTTGTTTCACTTATGTAAATAGCTATGTTTTCTTTTATTTCCTTGTTCTTTAATCCCTGGCCACCACATATTTGATGTTCACTCTATAATTTTATTTTAGGGATGTTTTATAAATGGAATTTTTACATTATATGAATATACATTATATATCCTTTGGTGTTGCCTACCCATCCACCACCATACTTTCATTTAGCATAAATTCTTTAGACATTTCATTGAGATTGTTGAAGTAGGTGTTGAAGTAGTAGTTTCAAAGAACTGAAAAGGATTAGAATGCATGCCTGCCATGTGGAGTCCTGGAGTTTAATGCCACATGATCCCTTGAACTACACTTGGTGTGGTGGTACCCTGATAACTCTCAGCACTGTTGGGCCCAGGCGGCATCACATCACTAAACCCAAGCATTGAACTATCTGACCCATATAGCCAGGACTGGTACCACTAGTACTAGCACCTGGAGCTTCCTGAACATTGCTTTGGAAGTCAAAAAATAAAAGTTATCTTTAACAGTACTTCATTCACTTTTATTGGTGAATAATATTCAATAATCCATAGAAGGATATCTAGTTATTTTCAGTGTCGTATTATTATGAACAAAGCAGCTACAAATATTTGTGTACTGATTTTTGCATGCATTAAATTTTTCTTTATCTGGAATTAATAATCAGCAGTGTAGTTATTGAGTAATAGTTGCATAATTAATTGTTTAAGAAGTTGTCAGAATGTTTCCAGTAATTACATTTCTCACTAGCAGTACATGTGTTTTAGTTCTCCACATATTCATCCCTATTTTGATGATGTCACTTTTTATATCTATTTGATAGGTATTTAGTGCTATTATCATTGTGATGTTACTTTACAGTACTCCAAGTCTCAACTTTGTATCAAGTCTAAGAACTCTTACAAAGCCTGAATGATAGCTGTAAAATGAGTAAAGCGCTAGCCTTGCGTAATGATATGGTTTTCAGCATAAACATTTTATAAATTTTATGTTAGATTTATACCAAAGCAATTTATTGAAGCCATTCAAAATTCGTTTTGCTTTAAATTTTGCAAGTCTATAGACATATAATTGATTTGCCTTTATCTTGATGAACTCTTATTTTGATAGACTCATTGACATAGGCATATCATATACAAATAAGAGAGTTTTATTTTTCCTTTCTAAATTATTTCCTCTTTGTACCTTATTACATAGAAATTTTAGTTTTGTGTTGAATAAGGATGGTGAAAAGGAACATTCTTATCTTTTTCCTTATAGAAAAAACACTTGGAGTTCTTTTAGCACAACATGTAATGTTTTTTGTTGTTGTTTTTTTTTTTTTTTTTT
>PVKC010045207.1:0-11455 GCA_004027635.1 Crocidura indochinensis | reverse complement strand
CATGATTTGAATTCAGAACTGAGACTATTGCGTGGTGCTTCTCTTTATTGCTGTAGGGCTCACCGGATATCTAATTTGACACTTATTTTTGTATTGTTATGGTGTTTCAATTACATTTTTCATGTTCTCTCTCAAACTGAGGCTGACAGCCACTAGGAGGACTCCACCCATTTCCAGAATATCTTTATTTTATTTTATTATTAAATTCTTTTTTTATTTTTATTTTTATTTTTTTTTATTTTATTATTATTTTTTTTTTTGCTTAATCTTTACCCCACTCTATGGCTTTTCTTTCCCTCAAACAAAACCACATTTATCTAGCTCAGCCTCTCAAATGGAGGGAGAATCAAGGGAGGGTACGAGGACCAAACAGATGTATGATCACCCATAGTAAGCTAGTCAAAGAGGGGACCACCTTCTCTGGTGGCCTGGGGGTGATGGTGGAGGACATAGGATGCAGAAAGGGAATGAGGAAGATGGGAGGGCAAACCTGGTGGTGAGTATTCCCCTGATTCAATGTTAATATGTACCTGAAATACTAATGTGAATGATTTGTAAGCCACTGTGATCAAAATAAAAAAAAATGTTGGGGGAAAAATAAAAAAATAAAAATAATATTGTATATAAAATGAATATTTGGGAATATTATACTTGAACAAATGTATATGAAAGAATTATCTATTTAAAAAATGTAGGAGCTGGAGCAATAGTACAGCAGTAGGGCGTTTGCCTTGTACACAACTGACTCAGGACGTACCTAGGTTAGAAATTCGGCTTCCCATATAGTCCCCCAAGCCAGGAGCGATTTCTCTGACTGCATAGCCAGGAGTATACCTTGAGCAGCATGGAGTGTCGCCCCCCCCAAAAAAAAAGAAAGCAATTAAATAAAAGAGCAATTATTCTGGGGCAATTATATTGAAGAAAAGCAAGACAGGATCTGGGAAATGTTCAGAGGAAAACTAAAGAAAAAAGTGAACTAAAGTAAACTAAAAAAAAAAAATTAATTTAACCATACTGAAAAAATTTGTCTTGAACCTAGAAATAAAATTTAAAATCTACTTAATTAACTTATTTATATTAATTAAATACTTTAAACACCATGTTTACAAAGTTCTTCACAATTGAATTTCAGTCATACACTGTACACCCCCTTTATTGGTGCTTGTGAAATAAAAATACATGAGTGATGAGACTACCCCCAGGCACTGTGTTTCTAACCCTTAGGGTTCAGGTCTGACAGAGCAGGGTAGCAGTGGAATACTATCAAGCCAGTGAGAAAGGATTCATTGAAATAGTCTGCTTTTTGCCTCATGGACTCTCTCTCTCTCTCTACCCTAGCCAACCCCAGAACTGCTCTTTTCTTTGTTCGAGCCAACCCCCATACCAGGAGGGAGGAAGGTTGAGTATTCCAGATGGGCTTTTACTGAATTATTTTTGGACTTATTTTCTCATTTAATTCTTTTTCTGACCACAGTAAAAGTGAAAGTAACATCAGTAGAATTTGCTAGACAATGGCATAATTATGACCATTGTTTCTATACCCTTTACATGAGCAATTCAAACATTTTAAATAGTTCTATAGTCTAATTTATGGTGTTTTTATATTTCTCCATATGTCTCAAACTGGTTTAGCGATTATTCTATCTGAATCAAGTCAAAATATATTATATATAATCCTATATATTATGTATATATAACACACATATTTGATACAATATTTAAGAAGACATTGCAATAGCTATCATCCTTTGAGAGATAAAGTAATAGCGATCAGATATGTGACATAGAAGTGGAGCACATGCCTTGATTCTATGCCACTGAACAATTTTCAGTGCTGTAACAGTAACAAAAACAACACCAACAATTAGAGATGATATGATTGCAACACAGAACAACATTTAAGCAAATTATATAAATTTTGGAATGTAATAAAATTGGGAATTATAGTAAGCTGATTATAGAATCTCTGCTTGTCACCATCATAGAAAGAAGACAAATATACTCAGAAAAAACACCTATTGTTCTAACAACTCTATCATGTATAAATGCATATTTGTCAATGCTCTGTGACAACATTTTAATTATGTAAGCTGAAATTACAATATGCTTCAACATTTCACTTCATTTTTATTTCCCTCCTTAGTAAATAGTTCTAGAAGAATTTAAGCTTCTCTCTTTGGCAGTTGATACTATTCTTATTTTCAGCTGTGTCTAGTCTCAAAGCTTAACTTATGGGGCAGAGATGTAGTTCAACTGTTAAAGAACATAATATTCATTTGGGAGCCTCAGGGTTAAATTTCTAGCATTGCATGAAGCTGTACCACTAAGCCACTATTGTTACTATGAATTAGCAGCAGCAAAAACTTAATTAAATATAAATCTATATGTTAATGACATCATTCAAAGCTGTATGAAATAGCCAGAGAGAAAGTTCAGTATATTGAGTGCCTGTTTTGTGTCTAAGAAACTCATGCTTAATCCCTGTTTCCATAGTCCCCTGAACATGCCAAGAGAGATATCTGAGTACAGAGGGAAGTAACCCCTGAGCAAAGTTGCTGTGTTCCAAAAACAATAAAAAACGAACAAACAAAACAAACAGAAAGAAAAATAACAGGCCTGGTACATTTGAGGGGAAAATGAGAAAAATATTTACTGCCTGCAGACACAGTTTTAAACATCAGAAACTGTGCAATTTTAAGTTTCAGAGCTAAGCATCAAATATCTTTTTTTACTTTTTAAATTTTGTTTTGTTTTTTTTTTTTGTTTTTTTGGGGGGCACACTTGGTGATGCTTAGGGGTTACTCTTGGTCATGCTCTCAGAAATTGCTCCTGGATTGAGAGACCATATGGGGATGCCAGAGAATTGAAACGGGATTCGTCCCATGTTAATGTATGCAAAGCCAATGCTCTACTTTTTGTGCCATTGCCCAGGCCCCTCAATAAGACTTTTAAATATTTAGTTACATTAAGTATTGAAGACTTGTTTAAAGATATAGTAAAATTATAAAAAATGATAATCTCAGAATAAACTTAACTTTGTAAATAGTTATATTATACTTATGTATAAAATCATGGTAATCAATTAAAACAGATATTAGTTCTTATTACTCTTAAAATAAATATTGAAAAATGTCCAGAACAAATTTTTATAAGATTATTTTCTTATGTTACAGATTTTCAGAATCATGAGCTTTCCTCAGTGCTTAACTATACTCTTACACATATCTATTCTTTAATAAGTCATGTGGTAATACTTTTTGTCTTTTCAATTATTGTTTATTATTTAGCTTGGGTTAAGCTCAATAATTACCACAAACACTTCAAATGTACAGTGATCTGGCCAAATGAAATATTTTAGCTTACCAAGAGAATGTTTCTTAACAATAGGAGCCTTCTTTATACTTGGTTTTCCCCTTAACTTCATCCTTTTTAACAATTTTTAGTGTTTATAAGAACATATTCTAAAGCTTATAAGGAGACATGTTAGGACTAGAAAAGTCATAAGAATGAGCTGAGTACTTAAAAGTGTAGGATAGAACTTTTTCTAGATGCATAAATATAAACTAATATTTAAAAAAAGGAAATAGGCAAGTAATCACTGTAAAGAAACAAATTTCCAATATCAATACCAGTTTCTATTATCTAATTCAAATAGGGTAAACTTTAGGACGTTTTCTTTCTGGTTAAGCAAGAAAACTTTTAATGAGATTTATTTAGAAAGACATAAGGGAAAGAAGTACACATTTAAAAGAGGACATTGGCTTATCCAGAGTACAAATAGGCAAGCAAAAAAAAAATAAAAACATACTTGAAGCAAGTGAAATACTTGTTCAAGGGAGAATATAAAATTAAGAAACAAGCTTATTCGTGGTATTTTATATTTTAAATAAAATGTCAATATGATCACCATTGGATAAACAGTTATAATGTTGTTTGTTGACTGGGTTTAATCATACAATATCGAACACTTATCTTTTCACTAGTGTACATTTCTATGACCAATGTCCCCACTTTCCTCTCCACGCCCCACCTACCACTATGTCAGATATTTTGTTTGTTTCTTTCTCTCTCTTTCTATCTCTTTCTCTCCTCCATTTCTTTAAGTCACTTTTATTTGCACATTTAATTTTGCAGGTTGTTCCAATCCTTTTTTAATTACTATCTGGACAAAATGTTCTATCATTATTTATTACTTTACTTGAGCTCACTGACCATCATGAATACTACATTTTTATGTACTATTAGTTCACATTTCTTTTTAATGGAAGAAGAGATATATAATGGTATATTTAGAAAAGCATCCCTTAGTTATTTCTTTGTTCTATAGAGAATGGAATTGATACTTTCCTTAGAGAATAACTAAAACTAATTCTCAAATAAAACAATTATAATAATTTTTCAAAATGTGTTCCTTTCAAGCTCAATAATTAATTCCATCTTAGATCTCTTGTATTGCCTACTGTACTCCCCTGACTACTCTCTTTATTTATTATTAAGATCTTTCAAATGGTCTCTTGACTTATTTTCATCATTTCAGTACTGTTCAAATAAAACCTTCTCAAAGTTTTCCTTAAATAAGTTGTTCAAATGAGTCAGGAATTATTTTAATTTTTTTTACCATTTTGACTTAAAAATAGCTTCAATTTTATATATTTATGCTTGTTGTCTTACTCCCAGTAATAGAATGCAAAGCTCCTTGAGATCAAAGCCCCTGTGGATTGCCTCATTGCTAACAACAACAATCTGACTGACAGTAGGAGCTTAATATAGTTATGAATATGAGTAATTAAGTTGCATAGTTGCATACATGTTTCTACAGTTTTTCTAGTATTATATACCAAAATATAAGGAAGGATCATTCTTGGAAAGAAGCAATGTCAGAGCAATGGAAAAGCATACACAAACTAAAGTCAATGACATGATAAGAAAAAAATTGAGCTACCTTTTCATTAAATGCATTACATTTTAACAATATAATCATATTTTAAATTAAATAATGAATATTTTAAGACAGACTATACATATGGCTTTAGTATTTTAGTAATCTTTTCCATCTTTTGATGTTAAAATTGAGCAGTTAAATGTGCTGAATTGATGACACACAGAGAAAAGCAAATCTGAATTATTCTGTGATTCTCTAAAAAAATCTAATTTTATATTGCTAGAATATAGTTAAATTTTATTAAATAATTATGTATAAAATCGACATTTTAATCATACTAGTTCTTCCTATCTTAAACATATAATCTGATTTTTCTCTCCCAAAGTCTTACACTGTATCTTTTAATGATGTACTTTTTATTATAAAAGTTTTTATAACATTCGTTACATTTATTTGGTTTTATTTTTATCTGACCCCAATATACTTTAAACAATTATTCTTCTACATTGTTTAAATATAGCAATGCAATAGATATTTTATGCATTAATTTTGTAAACAACCACTTTTCAATGCTTATTATTTCTATTACTATCTTTAGAGTTTTTATAACCCCAAAATAACATTTCATTTATTTTCCAAACTCGATATTTATTTTCAAATTGTTCTAACACAACTAACTTAAATAAAAATGGTTACAAATGGTTACCACTGACTGTATGTGTTGTTTTATTTCATTTTTGATGGGGAATTTGGGACAAATCTTTTCATTATGCTGACCTTATTCCTAGCCCTGGGATCAGGGATCACTTGTACCAGTGCTTTCAAGACTATATAAAGTATCAGGATAAATCAAGAGTTGCAAACAAACTTTCTGGCCCCATTATGCTAATTTAAGAATGAAAGTCTGCTAGAGACAATATTTTAGTTTGTAGAGAAAGAGTAAACAACATAGCGCTTGTAACCATCTTAAACTATATCTATTTACTTGACAAAATTTTGCTTCTTTACTTAAAGTTCTTGTTGATTCCGATGATGAACAAAATTTAGCTTATTATATTAAATACTAAGGCAATGTGTATAATAATCTAATAAAGAAAAGCCTATGTTGCATTGACTTTGTCAAATAAATGGATTTGCCTTTGTATCTGTGTTTGTAAATTATCTTTTCATGTATTTTAATTCAGATCATTTTTGTTCATTAATTATTCTTTAAATGCATTTTTGTGTTAAAGTTTTTAGAGTCTTTGGGAAGTGTCAAACTCAGTGGAGCTCAGAAGTTAATCTTGGGTCTTCACTTGGGAATCAATCCTATATTCAGAGACCATATTAAGTGCTTGGGACAGTGGCTGGGTCAGGTACACAAAACAAGTGCTTCACCCACTGTACATTTATGTCTAAGTAATATGTCTAAGCTCTTAATGTACAGCTTTTATTTCCCATATATATTTGACTATTTATTTTACTAGTAAATATTTTGGGATTTCAGTTAATATCTTTTATTTTTGGGTTTTTGGACCCACCTGGTGATGCTCAGGGGTTACTCCTGGCTATGTGCTCAGAAGTCACTCCTGGCTTGGGGGACCATATGGGAAACCGGGGGATCAAACCGCGGTCCGTACTAGGCTAGTGAAGGCAAGGCAGGCACCTTACCTCCAGCGCCACCGCCCAGCCCCTTCAGTTAATATCTTAAACTAAAAGAAAACCATATAATTTATAATTATTACATTCCCTAGTATGATAGAACTTCTCATTTTCCAGAAACATTTGGCATCTTATTTTTACATATTAGTTATCTATTAGTTGTTTAACAGAAATTAAGTACATGTAGATAGAGCAATATGGGCAGCAGAGAAAATGGTAGAAAATTATCATACAAAATAAAATCAATAATTCCTTACTTACCTTTATTCTGTTATATATTTCTACTGTATTATTATCTGCATTAACTAAGGAGTACACAGGACACTGAATTTAAATGACATGTGAATCATTGTTGCCTTCTTTAGTATTTAAGAGGTCACTCTAAAGTAAAACCCAGAAATTTATAAACCTTGAAGTAGATGTTGGTTATGGAAAATGAACTCTATAAAAATATTATAAAACCTATGGCCTTATCCAGTTTTAAAGGTAAAATTAAATGCAAGCTAAAATGGTAAAATTTGAGTCTATATAAAGCAATGAAGAAATTTACTAAAACAATGAAAGTTGTGAGTAGAAACAATGACTACGATTTGCTGGTTTGTTTCCCTTTGAGAAAAAAATATAAGTAAAAATATAATGCATAATTTGGCCCATGGTATGGTTTCTAGACAGAACTTCATTTAGATATACTGAATAAAGGTTATCGAATTGCAGTTTTACATGTACTTTGTAATTTACTTGATGCTTTACTTGCACATGTATAGTTTAAAGCATGCACTTAATTACCTATGTGTACAGTCCCCAATTTTATAAAGAAGTCTCAATAATTTGGTAGCTGTCATTTATAAATTACAAAATATTTCAACAGTTAAATGTATTTTATTCATGAGAGTTAAAATAAATAGAATAAGTTTATTCATTTTAGATGACTACATTATATGAGTTCTAGAACTAAACCTTAATTAAAATTATTTAGATTTACATTCTTATTCAATAGTGATATCATTAAATGTAAGATATATAGATTAGAAGTCTTTAATGTATCATCTAGAATAATAATCTTTAGAATAGTAAGATATTTTCATGACAAATAAATATGAAATATCGTTTAAGACACAATGATAAATTCTAATTTCTACTAATGCAACTATTTCTAAGAGGTAGAATAATTTTAAATTAAAAAGTGCATGTGCATGTTTTAAATCTTTAACCAGTGGAGCTCTTTAACTTCCAAACTCAATTTACTTTTAATTTCACAGGTTATAAACTCTAGACATCTAGTAGCAATTGGTAGGCATTCTAACGAAATTACTAAACAAGAAAATCTTATTTTTTTTAGATTATACCTCTATATTTCTACTAAATATTATAAAGTCTTGATAATCAATTAAGGTTGGTAATAAAATGAGACCCTAAACAATAGTATGCACAGTTTTCTTTAGAGAAATACTGTTACTTTTGAAATGACAGTTACGATATCACTTTTCTGTCTTGGGCTATGATCAAGTTTGGAAATGACAGTTAAGAGAAATATTGTCATAATATAGTGGGAGTTACAATGAACATGTAATATTTTACTTATAGGTTCACATATGACTGCATGTGTGAACATATATGTAGAAAATGCATCTAGATATGATCATTTTGATATTGATTTAAAAATGCTATCCTATTGTTTTTCTAAAATCATCACATGATACATGGGAATATTACTCAAAATTATATTTTTTCATGGAAATAATACTCCTATCAAGGAAACTTCTCTATAAGGCATGGCAGACATATAATTACAGATTATTGGTTCTTTGTTATGTGAGTCACCATTTTCACCTGTTCTTTGAGTCCCAGACCCTATAATTATCCTATTCTTGTCTGTGTGCATGCCTGTGGGTTTTTTTTAAATATCTTTATGTAAGCATCAGGATTACAAATATGTTAAAGTTGAATTTCAGTTATAAAAATTACACTCCCTTCACCAGTGCAACATTTAGCTCAAGATATTTATCCTTATAGTTTCTTCATTGACTTCAGAAATCCATACCCATGTAGATTCTGCACATCCATGTAATTAAATATAACCTAGTCTTCTATTTATCTTTGTATAATGACAATTTGATTAACTAACCAAAGAATAATCTAGAAAAAATAAGAAGAAATTTCTTCCAACCCTACACAGTTTTGATAGTCTAGTTATTATTAACACATTTCATTTGAATTTAGATATAAATTGTTTCCTTACCTAAATTTTATTTATATACATATGCTTACCAATGGAACATCATGAATGATTGGTTACTATTTTAAAACAAGAATCATGATATCAGAGTGGGTAATTTTTGAAAAATTAGTTATAAGTAAACATGCATAAATTAGATAAGATAAATATTTCAACATACAAAGATGTTTGAAAAAAATTAGGAGCCATAGTGATAATATAGCAAGTAAGACATATTCCTTACAAGTAGTTTGATCCAAGCTTAATACCCTCTTATTCTAATGGTTCTACCAGGAGGAATGACTCAGTGCAGTGAGGAGCAATCCCTTGGTACCACAGGGTGTGTTCCCAAAACAAAGCAAACAAACCTTTTAATTAAACATAAATTAAAACAGTAAACACAACAATAAAGAAAATGAATGTACTTTGTAACTGAAAGTATCTAGGATTCATAAAAAAAGACTTTTGAAAGCAACAGATTACTTACTTTATGATTAAAACAGAGATTTCCTTAAGTAAAATATAAGCAAGTACAAATAAAGCAAAACAAATAGACAATATAAAGCTGTGATACTTTGATTAAAAAAAAACATTTTAATGTTATACTAGCTTATTTTTATGTTCTATCCTAGTATCTTAGTACAGGTAATTAACAATATTTTAAATAAAGGTCTATTCATTTTTCTTGTTACTGTTACTAAATTCTTGTTCAAAAATTATTTCCGAATTTAATTTTTTAATAAAAGATTTTTTTATTGGGGCCAGTGAGGTGGCGCTAGAGGTAAGGTGTCTGCCTTGCAAGTGCTAGCCAAGGAAGGACAGCAGTTCGATGCCCCAGAGTCCCATGTGGTCTCCCCAAGCCAGGGGAGATTTCTGAGCACTTAGCCAGGAGTAATCCCTGAGCATCAAATGGGTGTGGCCCTAGAAAAAAAAACAAAAAAAGAATAAAAGAAAAATATTTTTCTTTTATTATAAAAATTTACACTTATTGGGACTGAAGAGATAGCACAGCAGTAGCACCCTTTTTTGCTCATGGATGACTCAGGTTCAATTCCAGGCTTGTCAGAAGCCATTTCTGAATGCAGAGCCAAAAGTAAGTCCTGAGCAGGCCAGGTGTGATCCAAACGACGTAACAACAACAAAAAAAAAAAACAAATTTAAACTTATCACTGAAATTTGATGTAACATTTTAAACGAATATGTGAATGCATTGATGTAAATAAATATCACAACTTATTTATTTAGCTGAGTCATGTCTTACCAAAACATCATTTTATAATGCAAAAATCCTTACAAGTAATAGATGTAATTATTTATTTATTTTTGGGGTGGGTTTGGTTTTTGGACCACACCCAGTGACGCTCAAGGGTTACTCCTGATTATGCTTTCTGAAATTGCTCTTGGCTTGGGGACCCATATAAGACGCCAGGAAATTGATCCATAGTCAGTCCTAGTCTAGTGCTGGCAAGGTGGGTGCCTTACCACTGTGCCACTGCTCTGGCCCCAATATAAAAAATTTTTCATCTAGTAAAATTTCATCCATTCTATGCTTTTTTATCCAGTTCATGCAGGTATTAAGTATGTCTTTAGTTATTATAATCTAGGAGTAAATTTGAAAAGTAGCCAGAAAATTTCAAAAAACACGTAGGGGCTGGAGCAGTGGCACACTGGTAGAGCGTTTTCCTTGCATCCATCTGACCTACGATCCCCCGTGTCATATATGGGCCCCTACACCAGGAGCAATTTCTGAGTGCATATCCAGGAGTAACCCCGGATGGTCACCAGGTGTGACCAAAAAAAAAAAGAAGAAGAAGAAGAAGAAGAAGAAGAAGAAGAAGAAGAAGAAGAAGAAGAAGAAGAAGAAGAAGAAGAAGAAGAAGAAGAAGAAGAAGAAGAAGAAGAAGAAGAAAAGAAACCAAAATAAACACTGGGCACTCTCAGACTTCTTCAGCAATGCTTTGGAAATAAAGATTTTAAGATGATTGCTATATTGTTAAAAGTATGTATTTTGTATTTTCTGCAACTTTAAAACCTAGAAATGAAAAACTAAATAAAAATTATTAGTAAAAACCACAATCTTTCTTTCAGAGGCTAATCCTTGACTCAAGTATTACTAAATTTGAAAATGTGCTAACATTTTACTTGAAAAATACCATGAAATATCGAATAATTCTGAAAGTCATTAAATTTAGAAACAAATGTACAAAATAAAACACTAAATTCATGAAAATGGCATTTCAATACTTTGACAATAGCATCATACACTTACAAAAGTCAAAAAGATTTAAAAATTTATGGTTGAATTAAACAATTTAATGATTGGAATTTGATAAATGCAATTTAAAATCAATACTGGCCTTAAACACTAGGAAGGAGATTGAAAACGTAATGAAAACACATGAAACTAATAATAATTATAATACTACTAATAAAGAAAACATATGAAACTTTAAAATTACTGTCAAGAGGTATATATAAATACATGAAAATGAACTTTATAAGAATATGTAATACCTTGGGGCTGAAACGGTAGGATTTTTGCCTTGCACGCAGTGACCTAGGACTAATTGTGGTTCTATCCCCTTATATCCCATATGGTCCCCCAGCCACGAGAGATTTCTGAGCGCATAGCCAGAAGTAAACCCTGAACATCACCGGGTGTGGCCACCCCTCCAAAAAAAAAAAAGAATATGTAACACCTTAATGAATTTCTAAAT
>PVKC010045206.1:0-11457 GCA_004027635.1 Crocidura indochinensis | reverse complement strand
GAGCGATTTGTTTTTTTTGTTTGTTTGTTTTTTGTTTTGTTTTTGGGTCACACCTGGCAGTGCTCAGGGGTTACTCCTGGCTCCATGCTCAGAAATTGCTCCTGGCAGGCACGGGGGACCATATGGGGCACCGGGATTCGAACCGATGACCTTTTGCATGAAAGGCAAACGCCTTACCTCCATGCTATCTCCCGGGCCCCAGAGGAGCGATTTCTGACCACATAGCCTGCACTAACCTCTGAGGCTCACCTTGTGTGCCCCCCTCATAATAAAAGAAAAAGAAGCCGGAGAGATAGCACAGCGGTAAGGCGTTTGCCTTAGACGCTAAACGACGGTGGTTCAAATCCCGGCATCCCATATGGTCTCCCGACCCTACCAGGAGCGATTTCTGAGCATAGAGCCAGAAGTAACCCCTGAGCGCTGCCGGGTGTGATCCCAAAAAAGAAAAAGAAACAGGGGTTATGGAACATATAGTCTTCTTACAGTAATGGTCAAATAAATGAGCACCAATCTGAAAAATGTATCAAGACATGGACTTTGAATTCTTCAGTGGAGCTATCTCCAAAGGTTCATAGACCTAAATATTAACTGAAATGCTGCAAAGTTATGAGATGATTTAAAAATTATAAATAATGTTGGCTGTCATTATGAACCTTTAGGCATAACTTTAAATGTATAAATTGAACAATCTTATTGATAACCTAGAATATATTGATAGATATTCATGAAAAAGTAAATATTAAGAGTTGAGAAGAGTAGTCAAATGGAAGGCTCTAACCAGAAATGATCTCTGAGCATAGACCTGAATAAGCCTTGAGCATAACCAGGTGTGGCTCAAAACCAAGACAAAATAAATTTTAACTTGGAAATGTAATTGTGTTCTCTGGCCCTGGAGCTGAGTTGCAATTTAATAATCAAAAATTTTGGCAGTTATAGGCCCTTTTACTCCCACTCCAATTTAGAAGTGATCTCTGGATTTAAAAGCACACTAATCTGGGGCTTTTAGTTCGTAGGTTTTGGAAATTTTTCCTCTGGGAGAAAACACATGACTGTATTCTTATTTCTCAGATTGTGTCCAGAGAGAACCCAAGAACACTTTGGTATTTCTAAAACCTGCAGAAGCCTAAAGGAAGTACACTGACTGCACATGACCCCTCCCTTCCACTTGCGATCACCTTTCAATCATTATCACACTAAAGCACAGTCCCTTGCACATGCATAATCCCAGGGCTTATGTGCCATAACTGTACATTGGTGTTTTGTCATGTGAGTCCATGTAGTGTTCACGTTCACATGTCACATATCACATATACCTTCCCTTTTGAGATGTGGACTTTCATCCATTTAGTCTTTACTGCTGGGATGTGGATTGGGGCTCTCTATCTTTAGTAAATCCTGCTTTATCTCTTGAGAACATTTTTCTATCTCTATCGCTCTTTACCCCCAACATCTCAGAATTTCTAAATAAAAACTGTTTTTTTACTGCACTTTTTATTATCACTGAAATTATTTCTTAGAGAAAAGCAACAGACCTGATAGGTCTGCCTAAGTTCTAGGACTGACTATTCTTTCCTGCAAAGAGCAAGGCTCAAAGTCATAGATCTCCCCACTCAGCCATTCCTGGGCGGCAGAGGTAGAAAGAGAGAAAGAGTAGAGATTTTCCTTGAGACTGTCACCTCTTACCAATTTTATGTAAGTGACCTGAGAAAACCCACTGCCATCACAATTTATGACTCGTCAAGCACTTCATCCAGCCACTCTTATTCCTCAACTTATGGAAATACAGATCATGTGTACATTGACAAGCCATGAAACAAGAGGTCAATGAACAAGAATATCTTAGCAGGATTGGTTTAAGAGACCCTTCTTATGGGAATGTTGCATTGGTGAAGGAGGGTGATCTTTATATGACTAAAACCCTAATACAATCAAGTCTGTAAACAAAGTGTTTAAATAAAAATTTTAAAATAAAAAAAGAGAGAGCCTTCTTGATAATCCAGAAAAGCTTGGTTTGCTCAAGGAAGTGGCCTAGTTCATGAAGGGACGCAAAAACTGCAAAGTCTGTTGTGAGTCTGACCAATATACTGGATGCAAAAGCTTTGCCGGGGGGCATCAAAAACAAAACAAAACAAAAACAAACACAAATAGCAAACTCAAGATTAATCACCCTAGCTAAAACCTGTCAATACTGGTTCTAAATATACCTTCTTAGACTTCCACCTCATACTGCACTGTGGAAGGAAAGAGAACATCTAACAGGTAAAAATAGTTCAAAAAGGCTCAGAGAAGAAATTTTAAACTTAAAGTGAGCAGGCCCTCAAAGAATAGCAATAATGCACTGCCAAGTTTGTCAAAGGAAACAAAGGAAATATTAAGAAAACTCAGCCCTAAATATCTAAGTTTATGTCTATAGACTTCGAGTACGTTGGTACAGGAAACTAGTGAAAGCAGAAATGTAGAATTTTTTAACAACAGATTTAAAGAACAAGGTTACCAATGCTCCTGCTTTAGCCACTTTCTTGGTAAAATGCTCTGTACTTCCAAGGAGAAAAAACAAGTTCTTTTTTGAATCCTTCTTCAGCTTTTACAGGCTTACCATGGCACAGAAAACCATTACTCTTGGATCATTTTGGAGGTTTTGGACAAGTTAGCTCATAGCTTCCATAACAAACAGTCCCGTTATTGGATTTATAAAGTAGATGAAGCCATTGCCTTGGGAGGGACCAAGGTTTCCTCCCCTGATTAAATGGAAGCATTTACTGATTGAACTAGGCTACCTGCTAGATCCTTCAATTAGTGAGTGGTATTGTTTTGGTTCGGCAATCATTTCTGATTGGTTGGTTGGTGTTCTTGATTATTTTCTCTGCATTCTCTGCCATGACTATAATGTTGGTTAGATTATATTCAGGTTCTACCATAGGTTGCCATTTATCAGTACCCAGAGTCCTATGTTGTGCTCTGCAATGAGGCAAGTCTAAAGACTGCTTCACAGTTGAGCAGGAAATATGCCAGCATCCACCATTAGTCCAGCTCTTAGCTGTACTCTTCTGGTGGATGGGTTCACATGTCATGCTCCCTGAGTAAGAATGCCTACTAACTGCTCAACACAATCAAACAGTGTTGAAAAATATGCTCCTAATCCAAAGTTACCATTGTCTGGGTTCCTGGGTCAGGAATGTCCATAGACACTGTTCTACCAATGTGTAGCCCAGCTGGCTAGCCTTCTCTTTGGATAAGATTATCTCTTCTGCTCAGTCATCAGATAGAACCAAAGGAATAAATTTGTTGGTGGATAAGACTGTAGACTTATTCACCTAGTGTTATACCATATGACCTATTCTGGGTCATGTAGTACCATTATTCAGGCTTTATGATAAAACATAGTCATAAGCTATGTTTTCAGGTTGTCCTGATCTATGATACTTAGCTGTTGCCTGCACAGGCTATAGGATGGTGCCTGATTCTTTAATTGGGTTTCTCAATCAGGTTATTTATGAGACTCAACCCAGAAGTTGATCAGAGGGGATTACACTAATAATTCCTGTTCCTGGCTATATGGGGCCAAATACTATTTATTCAACTGTTGAAGGGATTTTCCAACTCACTTCTCTATCTGATCTAAAGGTTAAAAGGGCCCCAAAGCAGCTTGAATTCTGTTTTCTAGACATGTGTAAATTGAAACACAGCTGCAGTGAGCAACTGAATCACTTTCCTAAATGTAATGGACTCTAGGGCCAACTCTATGCACTGACTTGGGACAAACTGGAGTAGAACTGCCATCCAAGTTCCCAAGCCAGTGCATCATGATTTCTGCTTTGCAAAATGAAAGTGGTTCTGGTGGGCATGCCCACCATGTACTGCCAACGAAGGATGGCAGGCCACAAAGATGATTCATTTGGTTGCTGTGGACTTCATCTCCACTGTTTCTTCCAGGGTCCCCATGAAGTGAAATATCTGTAGGCTCACCATAGCATGACAGCCATTAGGATTTCTATCTCAGGCTCTATTTTTTCCATAGAGAGATCACAGGCTTAGGTCTATTTGGACAATCTGATATGATGTGACAACCTAGGGAAATAAATGGTTAAGTATAAAGCTTGTACTTACCCATCTAGTGCATTTTCTTTGTGTGTGCAGTTGGTGTGTACATTTTACAAGTTTATAAACTTTTTTAAATAAAGGTCTCTTATCCTGAATTATTGTTCATTAGTCTCCTTGAGGACATTATTATTATTATTATTAGTTTTGGAGCCATATTTTGGGGTGCTCAGGGATTACATCTGGCTTTGCACTCAGAGGTGATTTCTGGAAATACCTGGGAGTGCATATGAGAAGCTGAGGCATCAAGGCAAATGCTCTACAAGCTGTGCTCTCCAGCCCCCAGGATTAAAATGTTACCATGTTATCCTGTTACTCTTCAGTTTGTCATATTTTAAATAAAACCAAGCAATTTTCCTAAACAGAGTATTACTTTAATTTTCTTATTTAAACACCATGGTTACAAGGCTGTTCATAATACAGTTTTTTCACTGATAAAACTGCTTGCGATTAAGTTACAATCATACAATGTATAACAACGTTCATTACAGTGCAATTTCTGCCACCAATATTCCCAGTTTCCCTCTCACAGTCACTGATGCCCTTTTCCCTGCCACCTACCCTCCCCTTTCTGCTTCTGGGGCATACATTTTACCTCTCTTTGTTTCTCTCTCTTTTCTTTTATTGACCTGTCACTGGTTTGCACTTCTGTTAATCAATGGGTGACATGCATGTCAACCAAGCACTTTTTTTCATTTTGGGGGGGCCACACCTAATTCACGGTCCAGAGGTACTCTGGCTATGAGCTCAGAAATAGCCCCTGGCTTGGGGGGACCACATGGGATGTCAGAGGATCGAACAGTGGTCTGTCCTAGGCCAGTGCTTGCAAGGCAGATGCCTTACCTCTAGCACCTCCTCACCTGCCGCAACCAAGCACTGTTAATCAGACATTTTGTAGTTATAAAATGGAACTGAAAAGTGTCTCTATAACAACATTTATGGAGAAATGGTAGTTTTATTTAAAATTCCCATCATTTTGAAAGCCACTAAACTGTTCTTCATTTAATTAATAGGTTAATAGTGTGGTATGTTCAAACAATATATTTTACTCTGAGTATTAGCTAGAATAAAGCGTAAATACTTGGAAAGTTAAAGAATAAGTTTAAAAATACATTTCTAAGTGAAAATAGTCAATATTAAAATCCTATGTATTATATTACTATTTAACCTTGCTAAAATAGTGAAATAAAAAGTTGTTTTTTTAATATGAAGACAATTATAAATTGGCAGTATATGGGATATTTAGAAAAATAAAATTAATTGTGAAAATAATTATATATTAGACAAGTCTTACAGAATTAAGAACACCAAGTTAAAATAAACAACTATTGTAAACTTTAGACTTTGGTGTTAAAAGAAGTGTCAAAAAGTTTTGTTATTCAATGAGGCACTGTCTCATACCACAGAGAGGCACAAATGACAAAGAACAAGAACAACCAGTACTGGAGAGGATGTGGGGGAGAAAGGCACACTCATTCATTGCTCGTGGGAATGATGTCTAGTCCATCCTTATGGAAAACAATATGGAGATTCCTCCAAAGACTGAAAATTGAGCTCCCATTTGATTTGGTTATACCACTCTTAGGGATATGCCCTAGGAACACAAAAATACAATACAAAAATCCCTTCCTCATACCTATATTCATTGCAGCACTATTTACAATAGCCAGACTCTGGAAACAACCAAGATGCCCTTCAACAGATGAATGGCTAAAGAAACTGTGGTACATATACACAATGAAATATTATGCAGCCCCCAGGAGAGATGAAGTCATGAAATTTTCTTTTACATGGATGTACCTGGAATCTATTATGCTGAGTGAAATTAGTCTGAGGGAGAGGGAGACAAAGAATATTCTCACTCCTCTATGGGTTTTAAGAAAAATTAAAGACATTGAAATAATTCCCACAGATAAGGGCCAGAAGGAACGACTCAAGATATGAAGCTCACCACAAAGAGTGGTAAGTGCAGTTAGAGCAATAACTACACTGAGAACTATCATAACAATGTCAGTGAATGAAGGATGTAGAAAGCCTATCTCAAATACAGGCAGGGATGGGGAGGGAAGAAATGAGGTCATTGGTGATGGGAAAATTGCACTGTGAAGGAGGGTTTTCTTGTTATGATTGAAACCTAACTACATGTGTTGTAATAATGGTGTTTAAATAAATTATTTAAAAAATATGGGGCCCGGGAGATAGCATGGAGGTAAGGCGTTTGCCTTTCATGCAAAAGGTCATTGGTTCGAATCCCGGTGCCCCATATGGTCCCCCGTGCCTGCCAGGAGCAATTTCTGAGCATGGAGCCAGGAGTAACCCCTTAGCACTGCCGGGTGTGACCCAAAAACCAAAAAAAATATGTAATTAAGTTTTTCATTATAATAATGTGTCCTGCTAATTTGAGAGCTGTCTGTATAAGAAAATTCATTTGTATTTAATATAAGGGAGATTATGACTCTCAACTTTCTACTTAATTTTCTATAAGATAATACAAAAATTTGTATGTGCTGGGTAAAAAGCTTTTGGAATACAAGTAGATTACTGGCATGATGTTAAAGGAAAATTAAAGAATAAAATACATTCAAGAGTAAAAAGAAGTGTTCAGAGTCATTTTGGAGTTATCACACAGAAACATCTTTTATATTCCAATAAATGGATATAGAATATAGGTGTTGAGCAATTAAAATATACAAAGTCTGTAATTCTAACCTCATTAAATTAATTAAAGCTTAATTCTGGGTATATATTCTATTCTTAAATCACTCACCTCTATATAGAAACCAAGTCATAGAAACACTGCAGAAAAGGCATTTTCTAAAAGAATATTATAATCATTTTTCATTTAATTCTACCAGACATCCTGTAAAGAAAACAAGGTGATTGGCTTGCACCACATACTACAGCGATGTCAGGACAAAGTAGTTAGGTAAAATACCTATTCAGAATTTTAGTCAAGGCAACAAGTCTGATGACTTTGACAGGTAAAATAAGTTAAAAGCATGACATGAGAGTGTAGCCAACTAAAGTTATTTCATGTAACTTGAAGTGCATCAAGTTAAATGAAAGGGAGTTTCTACAAATAGGCTAGAAACATATTGGTGTGATTCCAAAATATTGTGCGTAAAAGGACTCTATTTTATTGAAGCAAATGACATAATCTATGCAACTCCCCAAGTTTTAGCAAGTGTCTGTAAGGCAAAAGCTAATGTGTTATTCTACTCTATGTTAGTGAAGCCCAGGGTGGATCAAGGATGTAGGACCTGGAAAGCAAGGAAGAATATGATGCAAGTAGGAAGTAATGAGAAGATGATGTTGCTTCATATAGCAAGCACCGTGTGCATCAGTTTATCACTGGAAAGTCCAATGTGTGGACAAATAAATAATTGACCTGTCAAGAGCCTGTCTCCAATCATTCAATGCATGGACAGTTGTTAAGTAGGCACAAGTGTCTCACATATCAATATATCTTGTCTACAAGCCAGGAAACAGTTATTGCTATACATCAAGTTACTTGCTCTTGGGTTTTCCTATATTGAAGTCAGTGGTTCTAATGGCATTTGGATGGAAACTAATGTGGTCACCAAGACTAGAACAACATAAGAGATTAACTGATAGTACAGTAGGTAAAGAACCTGTCATGTTGGATCACTCAGCATTGATCCCCAGCATTCCATATGGTCCTCAAAGCCTGCAGGTCTTGATTCCTGAGTACAGAGTGAGGACTAACTCATGATCATTGCTGAATGTGTCCACTCCTCTAAAAATAGAGTATTAGATATAGTATAGTTATCAACATGAAAAAAAACTTTACATAGAAAACTTTAAGGACACGTAACATTGAAATATATACATTTGGGGTCCGGGAGATAGCATGGAGGTAAGGTGTTTGCCTTTCATGCAAAAGGTCATAGGTTCGAATCCCGGTGTCCCATATGGTCCCCCGTGCCTGCCAGGGGCAATTTCTGAGCATGAGCCAGGAGTAACTTCTGAGCGCTGCCAGGTGTGACCCCCCCCAAAAAAAAAGAAATATATACATTTAACAAATTTGGTTATAAAACACGTTGTTTTTATATGCAAAATATTATATAAACTTAAGGGCTTAAAGTACATCCTTGCTCACATACATAGATCACTAGTTGAAGCATGCTTGACTGACTTCTCTGCTCCAGATATCACACTGCAGGTATCAGCCAGGCCAGATTTTTACTTGAAGAATCTAAGGAAGTAGCCTCTTCCTAATTCAGTTTTGCTATTGGAAGAATTTTATTTTTTTCTTGTAAAACTGAGGTCCCCCATCTTTTCTGACTGATGGATAGCTTATGTATGAATAAATGTAATCATAGTGATGGACATTTTCTTGTTATGTGCCTTTGCATTTTAAATCTCCCTGACAAAAAGCCAACGGTATACTACTTGAATAACTGAGAGAATATTCATACATAACCAGGAGAGGAAAAAAAATTGGGACAACGCAAAACAGTGCTGACAAGTAATGCATGTAGCAGTTTCTATTCAGCACTGAAATTCAATTGCATTTTTACTTCTATATAAAAACAATAAAATATGTATGAAAGTAGATCATTTCTAAAGAAGTCAGGTCCTTTCTCTTACATATCCTTGAAAAAGTGTTGTCTTGGCTAGAACTGGCTCAATACCACTGACTATAGATTGCTTCCATTGCACTTGTCACAATATAATCATCTAGTAATTCATATTTCTCACATGAATTGTCTGCAAGTGTTCTATTTATTTATTGTTTCACTCCAATCACTTGAATGCATACACCTTGAAATAGTCAGTTTCCACTAATTTAGTTTAAAGATAGCATTCAAATATTATTTACATTCTTCTCCATTCTACTTAAAGCTGTTTCATAAGTCTAACAGGTTGGAGGAGATTTGGCAATAGTTAATTTTTTTGCATGAAGGAAAAAATAATACAGATGATCACATAAATTATTTGAAGCTTATAAGGTGGTTTAGGCAAGAATATTAATAGTAATTAGAGTAGTTGTAGCTATTGCTGTGGGTATAGGTGCAGTGACAATAATGATGAGGGAGGTGTATTTTTATGACTCAATCCCAACTTTTTATTTTTTATTTTTATATGATTATAAACATGCTTATAATCATGGTGCTTCAGTAAATATATTATTAAAATAAATTCAAATAAATTCACAAGATGAATCAATGACTGATGCTATAAAAACATATATAATACCTCTATCAAATTCCTGTGCTGGAAGTTTGTGATCTATTTTTAAATGTGATCTATTTTAAATGATGAATATAATAGATAAAATTCCTATTAGTTATTCCAGTTCGAGTAGGTAATTGACTTGTTCCAAGGTGTATGTAGGTAAAAGGAAAGCATTTTTAACCATCCAGTTGATATTAAATGTATCATATCATGATAAAATCATTTTAGAAGACTATTTTTAAAAATCGCTCAACTTTGGCTGGTGAGGTGGTACAGAGGGTAGGACACTTGCCTTTCAGGTGTTTGACCTGGATCTGATCCCTGATACCCCATTAGGTGACCTGAGTCATTGCAGGAGACATCCCTGAGTATAGATCAAGGAGTAATTCCTGAGAACCACCAGGTGATGCTCCCACAATAAAACTTCCCTCAGGTGATCTCTATAGTGAAAGAGAACAATATTGTAAATTTGAAACTTAAAAGCTAACAAATTAACACATAAAATGCAGCATTATAGTGTAGATAAGATTAATGCATAAAGTGGAAAGTTATAGTCAGAAGCTATGTTTGTTGTTTCTTTATAGTAATCATGTTCAACTTCATAATATCTCTTTATTTTATTGACCTAAAATGATTTATAAAACCGGAATTGTTTAGGGGTACAATGTTAACACAGCAATGCCTACTACCAGAGAAGCCTACCTCTGCACCATTTTTTTTAATGAATAACAATTTATTCATTGGCAAGTTTACTAATTTTTTTAATTATTTTTTATTTTTTAATCATATCTACTCATTCATATTGATCATTTAAGTTCTGTGGTCAGAATCTACAAAGGTATTTTCAATCGATATTGAGTCTTCCCTTGCTTTGTTAATCTAAGTATTACCAGTGAGTAAAGTCATGTGGTATGTATTTCTCCTGCTGACTTACCTCTCTTACGACATGGTTCCGTTTCAGACAGGTTGTAGAAAAAAGATGTGTTCATCCCTTGTGTGTTTATAGCATAAATTCTCTATCCACATGCTTTCTGTATATTTGGATAACTTCTAGATCTTGGCTATTGTAAAAAAAAAAAAAGCCCTGCAGTGAGTACTAGTATGTACCTATCTTTTTGAAAAAAGTGTTTTGTATTCCTTAGATAACTATTCAAGAGTGAAATTACTTTACTATATGGTAGCTATATTTTTAATTTTTGAAAATTCTTCATACAGTCTTCCAGAGAGATTGAACCAACCACTGTGAATGGGGATCCCTTTTTCTCTACACTTCTACCAAAAGATATTTCTTATATTTTTTAATATGGGGTGTCCTTCATTGACTAGACAAATATTATTCTTGCTTTCTCAACATATACATATATATATTGCCAAACTTTTAATTAAATATTTTGTGAATGGAACTGGCAAGACAAAAAAGATAAATGTATTTTCTTGAATTTTATATTATCCATTTTAGCTTTAAAATATCACCTTTCAAGACAATGATTGCTCTAGTACACTGGGGAAAATTTTCCTAGTAAATGTTGTCTTTTATAATAAGTATGAATTTTAATAAATAAATATTATGCTGCTATTCTTCCTGGAAGGTAAAAAGTATTTGGATCCAGGAAACACTTAACTATAAAAAGAAAACTTAAAGGTAATAGAAAAATTTTGCTTTTGTTCAAAGTGAATTCAAAGTACATTTGCTAATAACATAGTGGCATTTCTGCTGTTAACATCCATATTGGGACATGAACAATAGCACAGGGGTTAGAGAGTTTAGTTTGCCTTGCAAGATATAACCCAAGTTCAATATATAGTATCCTAGATGGTCCCACAAGCACTGCCAGGAGTAAATCTTGAATGCAGAGTATTGTAATGTCAGTTCTGAATTGCTTAATAGTAACACCTGAGCAATGCTGGGCTTGCTTCCCTTATTAAAAATATCTGCTTTGGGGCCCGGGAGATAGCATGGAGGTAAGGTGTTTGCCTTTCATTCAAAAGGTGATCGGTTCGAATCCCCGTGCCTGCCAGGAGCAATTTCTGAGCATGGAGCCAGGAGTAACCCCTGAGCACTACCGGGTGTGACCCAAAAACCAAAAAAAAAATATATCTGCTAATAAAATTTAAAAATTATTAATTTTACAATGAAATGTTTGTGTATATACACATATG
>PVKC010045205.1:0-11457 GCA_004027635.1 Crocidura indochinensis | reverse complement strand
GAAAAGGAAAAGAAAAATAAAAGGCCTTTTAAAAGAACAAGAGCCAGCTCTAATACATACACTGTAATAAGTTTAGAAGAAGAAAATGAATAGAAGAAACAATTAATTGCATTTATTTATTTACTTATTTAAGTTTTTAGTTGTTAAATACCTATATATTTTGTTGCACCAGATATTTAATTACATGTAATTTTCTATAGATACACAAGTTCATTATTTTCTGTATATAATTAAGCTGAGACTTCTAGCAAAACTTAACTTATTTTTCAGATGTTAGTTACCATGATGTTTAGATATATTTCCTTCAGTATATCTCTTCCCCCAGCGTATATGGTAAGGTAGGTAGAACATAAGACTGTAAAGTTCCTTTGCTTACACCATAATTTCAAATTAAATATTTGTGCTTATAGTTATATTATTAGCCAATTTTGAGGCCATTAAGGGAGAGAAAACATATTTAGTAGACCATGAATAAGGCCTGTCCTTTACGTAAAGCAATGCAAGAAATATTTGTTCCTATAGCCAAGATACTGATATCTCCTTTCCTTGAACTTTTATTAATCTTAAAGGCCTTTTACTTTCTATTTCTTGATTTCTATAAGAAAAAGGTTGCCATAAGGCATCCTCATATTACTCAAACATTACAGAAAAACAAGACTTTGCAGTGCCAAGAACTGCAGTATTAGGACTAGTTAGTCTTGTAAAATTTCTAATCTTTTGCACAGGAGGGACTGTAGCCAATGACAACAGATCTATATTTTCAAAGACATTTTCTCTAATTCTTACTCTTCCTCATAATTTAGCCAGTTTTGATATGTTTCTACAGAATTTTTATCATCACATGGCTCATGATTTTCTAATTTATTTTTCTGAGCCATAATTCTGATTCAGATCTATCATCTATAATATTCCTAATCTGTCTCCATATAAAAGAAGACACTGCCAGATCGGCATCATTTTGTGTTGGTTTTTTTTTTTTTTTAGAACTCCTGAATGTCCTGGCCAACCCTGTTCCAGAGACAGAATGCCTTGCTTAAGGAACCAGGGACTAACCATATGTACAAACTGAAAAAATTCCAGTAATTGTGTCTATTTCCCCTAGCTATGAACCTGCAACTTTAAACATTAAATAAAGTCTGTTTTTTGGAGTAACTTTGTTTCAAGCTATCGTTGGACCCTCTTGTCTTGATAGAATCCTATTCTGTACCAGGGAGTCTTAGGGCCTCTTCATGAGGTCCAATCTATGCACCTAAAAACTAAGAAATAAGAAGAAAAGAGAGAAAGAGAGAGACAACTTACTTCCTGATGGTCCCAAATGTTGAGCGCCATTTGTTGCCAGCTAGCTTTGGTCCAACAGAGAATGTCTTTGAATCCGCCTTTAGGAAATTGGGGAACAAGGAAGGATGTATGGCAAAATATGAAGAAATGAGATCACACAATAAATGTATGGGGAAACACATCCTGACAAGAGTGTTCCAAATTTAATCTCCAAACTAGGAGTGTTTAAGGGGTTAAATGCCAGTCATAGATATGAAAAGTATGTCAGCAATGACAAAAGGCAGAAATTCTAGTGGACAGAACATTAGCAGTAGGCCTGTTAGATATGCATAACAGTCTAATTGGCTAAGAAGCTCTAGTGAAAGGATCTATTTGAGTAGAAGGCCTGAGTTAGAAGGGAGAATGTTAACATTTAAAAAGGCGGAAACTGCCTGACTGATCTCTGGGATCTAAACTTGGTTGACAGGTTCTACCAGACTTAGTAGGGAAAGTTGCTTTCAAAGAAGTGCAAATATTTCTACCTGGTAATGAGTTTCAGTGACTCGGGACTAAATTGTGTCCAGACTTTTGGATGTAAATAGGGCTGACAGAGGAGAAAATTGTCTAGGTTTTTGCTTGGTACTTGATAATTCTCCAGGCAAAATAATTTGATTGAGGCCATATTTTGGCCTGTAAGTACAAAAGGAATAAATAATTTGAAGTCAATAGTAATATGAAATTAATATAATATCAGTACCATGACATAACTTTCAACAATATCTCTACGAAATTTCCTCAACTCTCCATGTGATTCTTCACTGTGGGCCTTTTGACGAAATTCCGTGGGGGTAACAAAGACAGCCATCTGTGTCAGGGAATTTGACGGGCCTACTGAATTGCCCCTTCGATGGAGATAGAGAAATTATTATCAATGGCATAGACAACAAATAATATCCAAACCCTGCCATGAGTAATTCCTGAGTGAGTCCAGAATCAGGAGTAACCCCTGAGCACTCCCAAATGTATCATAAAATAGGGGAAGGTAGGGGGCCACAGACTGATGGTAAAATATGTAAAGAGCTTGCCTTGCAAATGGTCTTCCTAGGGTTGATCCCTGGCATTGAATATGGTCCCTGGATTACTGCTAGGAGTGATTCCTGGGTGCATACCGAGAAATAACCACTTGGCATTGCTAGATGTAGCCCCAAACAAAAAAATATGAAAATTTTAGGTAATAAAGCTTTATATGACTGAAAATAAATCAATTCTAGGAACGTTTTTTATCTTAAGGACTGGAAAGTACAGTTGTAGAACAAATGATGGGTTACATTTTACTCTTGAAAATATAGTGGCTTAACAATAAGAAATGTCTTTGCAAGGACAGATGAGGATATGAGCTGTGGAATAAATGTACAGTGGAATAAAATTCAGCTGTTATAAAAGGCATACCCTTGCCTTGTATAAGAATGGAACCGTTGGTGTCGTGCTAAGTGCAATAAGTCAGGAGGAAGCAAATACCAAATAATCTTTAATGCGGGACATAAGGAAAGAATGCCAGGAGAAGTAGTCTGCATGAAGAGAGGCCCAAGATTGACTGTAGAATTGAAGTTACCGAAAGGGAGAGGGAAAAAAAAGCTGGGAGATATGAGAAGGTTCAATGAATAATGGTTGTGGATGCAGCAACTTTGTTGAGTCCACATTTTAAAGAGGTGTGAAATTGTACCCCTACATGTAAAACTAATATTACTTCAATTAAAGGAAATGATCATTTTGAGTGCTTTGTATGCCTATTAATTCTTTCTTTGATAATCAGTCAGGTGTCTTTTAATTTTTGTCAGCTTTCTTCTTCCTGAACTTCTAGAGGATTACATTTGTGAGCTTCTTACAAATGTTTTATTTTGGCCAAATCAAATTGAAGGTAGAAATTTCAGTTAGTGAGGGCTAGATGACAAGTTTCAATTAAGTGAATGAGGAGCAAAGTTATGGCTGTCACTTCTTAGCAAAAAATATGTAAACACCACCATGTGACTCTCTCTATTCTCCTTTTCCATTGATAAGCTTGAGCCATTAGATGGAAACCTGTTCTGTCTTTCTGAAGCAACATATGGCTGCAAGATACCCTGGAGTATTGTGAACCTGCATGGGTTTTTGCATGATGAAGAAAGAAATCTGTGTTATATTAAATCCTTTAATTGCTGAGGTATTTTACATATTACAGCCTGTCTTATCTTGCCTTATTCAAGGATCATTACTCAAGGTTGTTCCTTAGTTTTCATTTTGCACAATTCATGTCCTTGGGAATGTCATCTATCCTTAGAGCTTCATTATCACTTCCATACCAAGTATTTCTAAATTAACAAATCTAGGAAGATTCCCTTCAATGAATTCCAATTCTGCATTCCTAACACTTGCTGAACATCCCTTAGCGAATATAATATGGAAACCTGAATATTCCTCATGTGCAAAATCACATGAATGTTTTTTCCCTACATCAGACCATCTCCACTGATATTTCCTCTAAAATTCCATGTTATGTAAAATAACATGGCTACTCTGTACATGAACTACATAGTGATTATTATTATTGTTATTATTATTATTATTCTGACTTCCAAATATCTGCCCCAGTCTTCATCCCTACCTTCTTTACTACCATTTCTGAATAACTTATCATTAGGTTTGAGTTATGTACACCTAAATATGAAGTTCCTCATCATTTCACCATGTATCAATACTTTCTAAGATTAGGGCATGTGGGACATGTTGAGGACCTAATAACATACTAGAGTATGTTTTAAACCTTATTAATTGCAGATATTATTTGATATTAATACTATAATGTTATACACTACCTTTAAAATTTGATTATAAAATTTACTGTTTTATTCCAGTTTTCCTCTTCTTTTGGAGAGAGGACTACAATCCAGGAAGTGCTATTATGTAGCTGTGCTTGGAAGCTATCAGAGCTATTACAAGGTGGTACTTAAAAGGCAGTGTAGAATGAAATGCTGGGGTCAAAGCCAGGGCCTCACACTTGCAAGGCATGTTGCTCTATGCCCATGAGCTACATACATAGTCCCAAGAGGTTCATGTGCTTTTAATCATCACTTACCTTGATGTTTCCCAACCCTCAATCCTTATTCTACTACTCTTTTGCATACTGTTCTAGGTACTTTAACTATTTCTGTGTATGAAATATGCTTGTCATGATGAAGTTTTGAGTTTCCCATTGTTTAACTGCCACATTCTATTGAGTTTACATTCTAAAAAATTCAAAATCATTCCCCAACTTCACTATTTCTCCCCCATTCAGGTTTTCTCTTTATTTCCGTTGAGTATGAGGAGTCTCCACCTAGCCTTCCAGTTTCCAATCACATTCTTTCAAATCTCTCCTCCCATTTCAACCAAGGGCTATGGCTAGAAGTTTGTATTTTCTTTGAGTTCCTCAATTTATTGTCCAGGACATTGACATAAAGCACAAAATTCTTAACAAGGCAGCAAAGGTATCTAATGATTTATTTATGTATAATGTCCTCATTTATAATTTTAGTTATTAGCTTTCAAAATGATGGTTTGTATATACAAAAATGTTGAATCTGCTTGTCAATTTTATCATTGTGTGTGTTTTTGAACTTTCACCAGATATTAAGCAGAACTATTTAAAATATTTTGTACTGAAGTTATTCTTTTACTCTAGTTTTATTCTTTAAAGCATTTAAAACCAATTATAGGCATAAGTGCTTAATTTTCAGGGACCAGAGCCATGGTACAGGGCATTTGCCTGGCATACGGCCAACCCAGGTTTGATCCCACACACCATATGGTTCCCAGAGCTGCCAGGAAAGGTCTTTGAGAACAAAATCGGTCTTGATCACTACTGATCAAGACCCCCCCCCAAAAAAAAACTGAATTTTCAAATAAGTCCATTAAAAAAACTAAAACATTGTAAAATTCGAGTTTCTTTTAATTTTAAGTTCTTAACGCTGAGCCAAGAAAAAAAATTGTATAACTAATAGAAAAGTAATTCATAGATCTTCTAAGCCAAGATGAAGCAAAACAACACTTGCAGAAGATAAAATAAACTGATAATTAAAATTTTTATGACTTAAAACATTGCTGGTTCCTAAGTTTTAGGTATAAAGGATCCCCTTTCCCTCTTAATCTGTAACTTATAACAATTAGGTAAAACATACATTTGTAAACAAAATAAAGCATTTATTGTTTTTCTCTAGAATTTTAAAACTTTCATTATTCTGATATTTAATAACATTATGTATAAGTTCACTAAGAGTCTGTTAACTGTAACACAACACTACTGAACAAGTCATTTGTTTAGCTTCATAGTCTAAAGTAACTCTAAAGATATAATCTGAGATTCTTTATTGCCAGATATATTTTATGAAGCTAAGGTTGACTTCATGGAACGGACGGAGATTCATATATGTGTCTGCATGTATATATACATGACTTAAGTATATCTATGTAAGAACCAACATTTTACTAAAACAACATATTTGCGAACTTACAAGAAAACCTACTTGGGACCAGAGTGATAGAATACTGATAGGGCTTTTGCCTTGCATGTTGCCGACCTGTGATGAACCTGGGTTCAATCCCCAGCATCCCATATCTTCAACCGAGCCTGCCAGGAGCACAGAGTGAGTAATTCCTGAGCACTGCAGGGTGTGGCCCAAAAATCTAAAATAAAATTTGAAAATGCATATAATTTCCAATATATCTATGTAAAGAATCAAGACTAATTTTACAAATTAGTTTCACTATGCATATATTTGATAAAATGTTATGAATAAACACTTGTGTTTTGTAGGACTCATTCTTGTATCGATTTTCATTTGACATAATTATCTGTTAAATGTAATTGGGGCTTTACCTATTTGTAAACTTGAGAGAAATCACCATAATGGATCATGTATGGACAACCTTTTGCCTGCTGCTGTTTTAGTCACTCAAAAAGATCATGAAATTCCTAATGACAATGCCAAAGACAAATTGCAAGCTAGGATGATCCATCAGACTAAAACTTCCATTTATCATTTCAAGATCTAAAGAGACTTAGAATTTATAGGTAGAAATTTTCTAAACTGGATGCTCCTCAAACTCAACTTGAATTAATAATTTGCTCAAGCTATCAAACTTTGACTTTTATTTTCATAGAAATTGGTCCCATTAAAATATGCACACATCACACAGACATTTAATTTTGCTTTAAATTTACCAGAAACACTGCTTCTTGTATTAAAGGATCCTCATGCTTATCCTATTCTAACTAATCATGTGAATATGTGATTGCTTATATAATACATTGTGATGTTTAATTAATACCCTATTACACCTTCCTCAAAACATTGCAGATTGATTTAGAAAGGTAAAACTTGAGTCTCATTGCAACTCATTTGATGTATTTAATTCGTGAAGTCTTGGCTCCTGGAAATCTCTGCTCTAAAGAATTTGCCAATGCTTTGACTATTGTTCTTACAGTCATCACATTAACTTTTCTAATGTGTTGTATAGCATCCAGGGTTTGAAATGCCTATCAGCAACTACTCACACTCCAGATGATATGTATCAGGATCAGACAAATGAATGAAATGAACATGTATATAAATAAAGGGGACTGCATGGCCCTACAAACACATGACTCAACTAAAAGAAACAACACATATATCACTCTCCCCGTGGAAAATATCAACATGCAGCCATTTAAATAGTGCTAAGTGATTGGTAATATTCTCATTTGAATGAGTAGAAAAAGAAGCAGTTAAAACAAATGAATGAAGACCAGCCTTGAAAATTCCTTATTTACAGCATTTAAATCTAATTACTGGTAATCATACAATTAAATTTGCAAGACTAACTGACTTGAATCACTTCACATACATGACTTTGAATATAATAACCGAACAATAGACTTATTCTGAAAGATTTAAGTAGAGTAAATACCACCAATTTCCAGGTTCCTAAGAAAATCATTATAGGAGGCTGGAGAGATAGATAGTGGAAAGAATACTTGCCTTGCATACAGCTATTTGGGTTGGATCCCCATCACCATATATAGTACTCTGAGCATTGCCAGGAGTGATCTCTAGGAGCAGAGTTAAGAGCAAGCCCTGAGCACAGCCAGTGTAATCTAAAAATAAAGAGAAAAATAATATAATTATGTTATAATATATTTTTATTTTATTAGAAAATATAACTATGTAAAGAAAAAACACTGCTACCTCACTGTATAAAGCTACCTTATAATACTATGCCCATGTATCTTATTCTGTGTTTTACTTTGAATGCTCCCACTTAGCAAAATGTCTTTTTTTTTTGGGTATGCACAATAAACTTTACTAAGTACCATTCATTTCTGGTGAGTTACTGGTTTTAAAACTTCTTCTATTTTTGGATTTCAGATAACAGAAAACTAGATAAAATTTAAGCCACTTTCTTGGCCCTGCAAAGTCATTGGGGTGCTTGCTTGCTTCTCTCTATCTTTGGTGTCATACACCTGTCAGCATTTTGGGGAAATGGGGCTTATTTTTCTCACATTTATTATTGCTCTGTTCCAGCTGGAGTAGCAATCCAGGCATTGGACTTTGGAATCCCTAATTGTTACTCTGGCCATAGGCTTTCTCTGCTGTGAAAAAGCACTTTACATCACTGTTTCCCAAACTTTTTCCGACACTGTCCCTTGCACTTGTTTTCTCCCTCCCGTGGTCTTCTAGTCACAAGAAGTAGCCCTTCATCTAAATGATTTTCACCTGTGATCTCCTGGGACTATTCTATGATGAGGGGCAGCCCACAACAAATCATGTGCTCCCCAATTAAGAAATACTACGTTGGAAAACTTTCCACTGTTGCCAGAGTCCAGCCAGTACCTAGAGCACACATCTTGGATTCTTCTTTCCTTTTCATCTTCCCAAGCAGTGCTCAGGATATCCAGGGACCATATTCCTAGAATTAATATGCCAACTAGCTAATGGTTGTATACTAGAACCTCAGAACACCAGGAAACTCTGATGGTGCATTGAGTAGGAGGCTTCAGGGCTACCATCAATAATGCTTGAGACCTAACCAGACCAGGCACAATTGTACTGTCTACTAGATCCCCTTCTGAGATTCGTAGGTCTGAGCACTCCTTTGTCCTGGGGGGAAAATGCCTCCTTTGGCTCAACACTTTACTCAAGGCAGTGCACACGTGGTTGCCTTTCCGTGGTTCTTCATCCAATGTTGAACCCATTGCTGAGTAGTTAGGATGTCATTGGATCCGCATCCCTTGCAATGCAGTAAAAAGTTTTGTTTTCATCTAGTTATCTGCTTTTCCTCCCAGTGTTTTGAAGCCGCCAGCCTGGGCCTAGCAAATAAAAGCTCATTGCACTACCATTTTATTCTTTTTCCTGGTCCTCTTGGAAAATCTTCCAGACATGGGCATGATGAAGAGCTCTGATTCTGACACTCATTCTAACCCTCAGCATTCTGCTTAGCTGCTGCATGGAGGGTGGGTGCATGGGTCACCCAAGAGAACATTGGAAACCAGATTGTCCATATTATCTCTAGCCTGCCCAGAGGCTGCCTATCAGAGAGCCTCTGCACTTAAATCTATGCTGATGCTGGGAATCTATGGGTCATAGGCTGCCAATGTTTGGAGTTATGTGTTTTGTCCTGGTTACAGTAAGTCTCTTGACTGGCTGCCTTCTGAAGCTGCCCTGTATCTGGGGCTAGAGCAACAGTACAGCCAGGGAAGTGCTCATCCTGCATGCTACTGACCATAGTTCAATTCCCTGCAGAGTCAGCATTCTGAGCACTCTCAGATGTACATCCTCCACCGCAATAAAACCAAAAACTTTCCCAGGGCTACCCTGCTTTAGTATTAGGATCCATTATCCGCCCAATCACCAAATTTCTACTTGAGGAAACATCAGATTGTTACATGATGATTCCCAGACAGTGATGGAAAACAGATATCCAGTCAACATACTACTAACGTGCCTGCCTTCTGAGAGTCCTGGGGTTTTCTTCCCTGCTTTGTGGTAGATGTGAAGGCATTCTTTTTGACCATCAGATTTCTCCATTGCTTTGGAATAAAGAGCAATAAACTATTTTTCTTGGTGTAGTGATAAATTGGGAGAAAATAAAAAGGCGCAATCAATGCTGAAAGCAGTTTGGTAGTTCCTTAAAACTTAAGCATAGGAGAAACTGAGGGGATCTGTGGCCTTTGTGTGTTTCTCTACTCTTCTGTCTCCTGAACCTCTCCTGAGAGGGCCAATAAGTGCCCAGCAAAAACTCTCTCCTAGAGTTACTCAAGCAGAAAGGTCAAGAAAGACTGAGTGAGAGAAAACCGGCTACAAGGGGTGCCCAGGAGGAAAGGCAGATCCTTTGTTTGTAAAGGCAGATGGGATGGCTCTGCCCCTGGTCTAGGATTACCAACTGTGAGATAATGAGGGGACCTATAGCCTTTGTGTGTTTCTTTACTTTTGTATCTCCTGAACCTCTCCTGAGAAAGCCAAGAAGGACCCAGCAATAGCTCTCTCCAAGAGGCTCTAGAAGAGCATGGCTGCTCTGCTTCACTTCGCATGACAATGGGGAAACATTGTAGTTAAACACCATGCACAGAGAATGTAGATGATAGCTTTAATGACCCCAAAAATACTGATCATCTGATTAATTTCACAGATAAGGAGTTTAGAGTAGAAATATGGAGGATCATTGTAGAAATCAAAGAAAACGTATCTCTACATGAACAGAACATAAAGATAGAAACCAAAAAAAATTCAAACTGATATAACAGGTCTGAAAAACACATTAGCTGAACTGAAAACCTCAATGGAAAGTTTCTCCAACAGGGTAATAGTAGCCAAGAACAGAATCAGTGAACTGGAAGATGAAATGCAGAACAGGAGAAATTCTGAGTGCTGCCTGTGTGTGTCTGTCTCCTGCCCTGTCCTGTTGCCTGAACCTCTTGGGAGTGGGCCAAAAAGAGGCTCCAAAATCTCGCTACCCAAAGGCTCATTCAAGGGTGGGAACACCAAGAAACTGCTTCATAACGTGAAAAAGGACTATAAGCAGAACTTTGCAGAAGTCAGGTCCCTTGTTTGTAACATCAGGCTGGGAAAATCTACGAAACTATGCCTGCCCAGTGGGGCCCAACAGTGAGAAAGTCTGAGTGCTGCTTATGTGTGTCTGTCTCCTGTCTTGTCCTGTCACCCGAACCTCTTGGGAGTGGGCCGAAAAGAGGCTCCCGGAGAGCATGGCCGCTCTGCTTCACTACGTGGCTGTGCACTCTTTCTAAGGAAAGAAGGCCATTGCAACAAGAAGACAAAAATCACACTAAGAACTGTGCTGGATTACTGAACCCCAGAATTTCTCCCCAGACTGTCTTCTCTGCTGCATGCTCGGGCCTAAGATTTGATACTGTGAAAGGCTTTATCCACAGAGGACACCCCTTCCTTGGAGACAAGTCAACCCACCCATAAACGGTGGAGCCAGAGGAGCATGTCCGTGTACATCATTTGGCAAACGAATACCACCACAACACGTAGAAAAACTCACAATACAAGTGTGACAATGGGGAAACAACGTAGGCCAGCATCAGACATAGAGAATAAAGATGACAATTCTGATGACCAGAAAACAAGCGACCAACTAATCAATCTCTCAGATAAGGAGGTTAGACAAGCAATATGGAAGACTCTCTCTCAAAGAACAGAACACTAATATTAACCAAGAAAATATGAAGACAAGAATCACAAAACTCCAAATCGAAATAACAGGTCAAATAACAGGCCTGAAAAACTCAGTAAATGAATTGAATGACAAAATGGATAAGCTCAACACCAGGGTAGCAGAAGCTGAGAATAGAATTGGTGCTGTGGAAGATGAGATAAATAACAACTCCATACAGAGGGAGAGATTGGGAAAAAAAACTTAAAACAAATGAACAGACAATGGATATATTATTCAAAGAATGGGAACAGATTAAAATAGAAGTTTATGATAAGCACAACAGAAACAACTTAAGAATCATTGGAGTCCCAGAAACCCAGGAAGAAAATTTCCAGGAAGAATCAGTGGTCAAAACATCATTAAAGAGAAACTTCCAGAGCTAAAGAATATATGCAATCGAATCCTGCATGCCAGAAGAATACCAACCAAAAGAGACCCCAGAAAAAATACCCCAAGACACATCCTAGTCAC
>PVKC010045203.1:0-11462 GCA_004027635.1 Crocidura indochinensis | reverse complement strand
AGAAAAGAAATCATTTTAATTCAATTTAGAATAGGTTATGAATTCAATTTGTTAAAATTAACTCCTTCCTATGAAGAATTAAATACAAATAAAATAAATGAAACAAGTGATTTGCTGTTTCCTGGATGTATATTTATGAACTCACTGCTTGGCATAATAGAAGTTTGATAAATCATTTAAACAAAGGGGTCTAGAGGATTATTTTTCAAGTACTGTGTATGTCTTATCAATTCTTTACTTCTACAAATAGCATCTTCATGGTAGTGCCGATAATTTTGTTAAAGTTGCCAACTATATCCATACATGTCAAATAAATTTGCAAATAATATATTTACAATAAAATATAATTAATAATTGTATTTACAATTGTATCATAAATAAATACGTGTATGTACAATATTTATTTGCAATAATTTATTTACTTAAAATAAAATAAAATATTTTCTTATTTATTTTAAAGAAGTATTTTATTTACAATAAATACAATACATCATTTTTCTTTCTCCTTCTCAGTTGATATTTATGTGAATATTTATTTAAGGGATACTTATGCAAAATATGTATATTTTATATTTTTCTTTATTTAAATTATGTTAAATGAACATGTACAATTACAATTATATCTGGAACCATTTATCATTAACCTATGTATATATTTTTAGATGTATATATTAAAAAGTGCTTTAATATTTTTTTTCTGAGACACAAATATCGGTGGTTTGAACTGTGTCAGATTTTGAACCCGGTTTGGTCATATTTAGGGCAAATATCATACCTGTTACATTCACTGGCCAAGAAGAATGCTGATTTTCAAGTATAAATTTCCCCACAAGTGATGGAGCCATTTGGCATTTTGAATTCTACATTTTCAATCTGGTCAATGTTTTTTTAATTCAATGTTTAAATATTAATTTATATATTGATCCAAATGTAAGGGTGCCTATGGAAATTAAATAACACATGAGAAAATCAGTTTACAAATCAAAAGATTTACACTTGTAAAGGTTCAATATATTTCCCTTTTTGAAAGGTTGTGGTCATGCAAAATGTATTCAAGAAATCAAGGTCATTTACATCATTCAGTTTAAGAGTACATTGATCTCTCCATGTCATTGACAAGAACTACCAACCTTATACAAAGCCAGCTTTTACTTTTCAACTTATTCCTTAGCACCCTAAAACTAAAGAATTAACATTTGAATTTCTAGTTTCTGGTTTGTTTGTTTGTTTTTTTATGGTTGTTTTTGAGTCACACCTGGCCTTGATCTGTACCCAGGGATTGATCACTTCTTGTGAGTCTTAGGGAACCATATAGGATGTTGGGGGTTGAATTTGAGTTGGCCACATGCAAGGGAAACATCCTATCCATTGTATAATCTCTCAGGTCTCCTCTTTCCTTTATTGGTGAAATCACCAGCCCTTTCTGAGAGAGGTAACCTGCCTCTCTTGAAGGGAAACATTTCTGGAAGAATGAGAAACTAAGTATTGGGACATATATATACCCACCATGAGCAGAGCTCTAGGACTCCAACCCCTGCTATAGCTCATCTGGTAATAGCTTAGTCAGTACGTACTGTTACAGTCTAATGTGTGTCAAATTGTGATGAGCATTTTGCACTCTACAATGCATTGAATGATGAGAAACAACTTCATGAGGAACTTTCTTAGTCTCTTTGTGAAGATAAGCATATCTTTACAAGTTGGATGACTGACAATTAGTCGTCTGTATGTATGGGGTGTGGCTAGGGTTAAATTAATATGTAGGATTCAATACCCAGGTTCAATTCCTAGGTATCTTATTTATGAAATATGTATTCTAGCACAGAATCATAATCATCAGTTTCATAACCTAGGTTGTCATTGCAAAGTGTTCACACTAACTTCTATGATATGTTAATAGGAGAGTAAAAGCTCAAAGGATGAAGTCTAAATTCTATTAGACTATTACATGATGTAATTTTCTTTCATTCATTTTCTAATGTGATATGTCTTATTTATTGATTTAATAATGTTGAACTACACTATATCCCTGGAATAAATCATACTGGAAAAGAAAAAAAATAAATTCTAGTCATGGATTCAATCTAATCCAACTGCCAACGGATCCCCAAATTTGTTAGGGTACCACATTATATCTAAAATGAATTCTACTGCCTCGATCTAAGTACTGCTATTTCTCCTAAACCAATAGCTTTAAAATAAGTAATAAAGCAGTGAATGTACAATCATCTTTAATGTCTTAGCAATCCATGTCTCTTATTCCCTGGGGTAGGCTTTCATTATTTTCAAGCAAAATATCATAACCAGAGACACAACAAGAACCTCTGCAGTAAAACAATAAATGAATTTGGACTCTCTGGCCAAAATGGACTTCAAAAAACATATATATAAAGAAATGATTATTTCCATGCCTGGCCCTACAGCCTGAAAATGTTGGAACAAAAATGGTTTAACTTGCTTTGAGTTTGGGAAACAACTGCCTTCCCTTTTATCAAATGTACAAGAAATTTTCTGTCATGAAACTTAAAAAACCAAAACTAAATAAAAATGACAATCTCCTGAACTTGAATTTCTACAAAAGGAGGAGACAAATAGCAATCCAGTCAGTTTATAAAAATTGACTTTGTGTTAAAAATATATATATACGAAAACATGTTTTTAAAGTAGTATCAAATTACATCCTTCCTCTATCTTTGGTGAACACTTAAAGACAAATCCTAGCTTTTTGCCAAATGCAAAAAATGTGTTTTTGCAATGCAACCACTTGCTTTGGGCAAGTGTGTGTGTGTTTTTTAAGGGAAATTTAGCACTGGAAGTCTTCTACATAGAAATACCTAACCTGGTAAATAACTCTATGGAGGAATTAGCACCATTAGTTACAAGTAAGTACATGGTCACAAGTAAAAATCCCAGGTACCCTAGAGATGTTCAAGTCGATATTCTCACCTTAATAAGAACTATAATTGGGAAAAATATATATAGGCAAGAAGTAAATAAATGTTAAAAATGTTTTGTGTGTGCTGTTGAGCTAAACCCAGCCTTACTTCTTACAAAAACACTCAAAACTTATTCCTAAATCTATGCTCAGGGATCACTTCTGGTTTGTTCAAGGGACCATTGTTGCAAATCAGCCCCTGAAGAGGTTGATGGAAGGATGGAGGATGAGGTCTTTCCCCTCCAGCTTGGAGCACGCTTCTGCCACCCTGTTCAGCCGGTGGTTCTGAGGTGAAGCAGCAGGTAAACAGCTCGCAGACAGTCAGGCTTGTGGAAATATTAGCTTTATTCAGTGAACAAGACTGAAGTCCAAAACCTCAGCATCATTTCCTGCCAAAAAGCCCCTCGCTTTCCACAGACCCTTGCTTTTATCCCCCAGAATCAGGTACCACCCAATGCTGTCATCAGGTACCACCCAATGGTGGGAGCAGAATGCCAGGTCACACCCTAGGGTAGGGCACAATCACCGATCAGGGTAGGGTCAGTAACATAATAATCCCATTAAAATGTTTACATACACAACAGACCATATGGAATCCTGGGAATTGAATCCTGGTCAACTGCATTCAAGACAGAATGTGCTATATTTCTCTGGTCCAAAATAATACTTTTAATTATTTCCCCTTTCCCCCTGCACTAATATATTCTCTTACTTTATTTATACACACATTTATAAATGTTTAGCTATTTATAGGTATTTCTTTTGAACACACTTATGTAGTGTCTTCAGCTCTCTAATATAGATGCTGAGTGCTAAAGAGCTTTGATTTTTCAGTTGTTATTGGCATGCAATTTATATGATAGGTCACAGGACACATGGCAGTTAGGATCATTTTTGGGAATAGAGAAAGCTTTCCTAAACACTTTTCCCCATAAGTCCATCATGGGAGAGGTGCTCCCACTTTCATAAGGAAAATGAGGGAGAGTTCTTATCAACATACCTGAGTGACCTCTCCTGAACACTTTTAGCTCGAACCCTGGGACACACAGAGGCTCCTACCACAACTGCCAGCTCTCATCATACCCAGCATCAGACACTCCAGTCTACTGTCCCATTGGCTCCCCATTTTCTTATGAAATCTGCTTCATCACATAAAATTTACATGAACTATATGTGTAAATCTCTACCGTTAATGTCAGTTTAATCTTCAGACACAACTACGAACCTTAACAGCCTTGTAAAACATTTCTCTTTCCCTCCACAGACCTCAGATATCCACATTAAAATAAAGAAAATAAAATGGCATAATGTGGCTCTAGTCCAATGTTATTTGATTTTAATTTCCATCAAATCCCTCTTCTATGAAGTTCAGCTAGTGCTCATAAACCATCTCATTCCACTGCAGGGAACCCTCTTCTCACCTTCCCTGTGAAACAGACTTTTACACTTTCTATAATTCAAACATGGGTATCACTTAATTCAAACATAGGGTATCAGAGTGCCCTACCCACTCTGAAAGCATTACGGAACTATATCATTTTTCCCCTAAGGTTGCTGATATTCCTTTTTCTTTTTTTTTTTTTTGTTTTTTTTGGGCCACACCCGGTGATGCTCAGTGGTTACTCCTGGCTATTCGCTCAGAAGTCGCTCCTGGCAGGCACGGGGGACCATATGGGGAACCGGGGGATCGAACCGCTGTCCATCCTAGGTTAGCGCAGGCACCTTACATCCAGCGCCACTGCCGGCCCCTGATATTCCTTTTTCTTTAATGTCTTGAGCATGAATGTTGTCAATAATTACATCTTTAAAATATCTTTATTAAGCACCATGGTTACAAACATGTTTTAGTTGGGGTTTAAGTCATAAACCGTACACCCCTCTTCACCAGTACAACCTTCCCACACCCATGCCCCCATATTCCTCCTCTCCCACCACCCTACCTGTTTCAAAACCGGCATTCTATTTATCTCACTCACTACCATTGTTTTGATAGTTGTTAATGTAATTATTTTTCTAACTGCACTCACCAATCTTAGTGGTAAGCTTCATATCATGGGCTGGCCCTTCCAAACCTCATCTCTATTGTATCTGGGTATTATTACCATAATAATACCTTGTTAATAATATTATTATTAAGTATAATAAATCATAATAATTAATTACAAATCATTATATATACTACATAGTTATGAGTTATAAGTTTATAATTTATGAATCAATTATAAATATAATAGAAATTATATTCTGTTGTATTTTATTATAATTGCTAATTATGATTAATAATAATAATAGCAAGACATAATCACAAATAAATGCCTAATACAATAGTGCTAAAGACAATAGCTTCCTTTCCACTCTCTCCTTTTCTGATGGAGTCTCCCAAATCAATGATGATGGATTTGGTGAGAACTGGGCTGATTCTCCCATTTTAAACCCTGGCATGAAATAGCAGAATACAAAGGTATAGGGACTGAAATGGATTGTTTTATGTGACTGCTCAAAATTCTGAAGCTAATGTTGATCTTTCACTGACCCAGGTTCTTTGGGCTCTTCTTCCAGAAGGATGATCACTCTACACTCTAAGCTCAACAAGGAAGCACAATGCAAATGATGCAACAATACATTGCATTTCCAATACCTTATGCCCATGACAACTTTCATATACCAGAATTAAAAAAAAAGACAGATATAAGGAGTTAGTAACATTGGTTTTATAGGAACCATGTAATTATATGTAGAATTCATTGGTGATCATTGCTTTTTATTAAAATATTCCCTAAGAATCTATTTACAATTCTTTTCCTATTATCAGGAGCATGCTTGTCTTTTTTGACCCTTTTAAAAGTTCAGTGTTGCTCAGTTATATAGGAGACGCATTTCAACAGAAATAAGATCTTTGGGGGCTGAAGCAGTGGCATAGCAGTAGGGTATTTGCCTTGCAAGGGGATACCAAGGATGGACTGTGGTTTGATCCCCCTGCGATCCACATGGTCCCCTAAGCCAGGAGAGATTTCTGAGTTCAGAGCCAGGAATAAGCCCTGAGAGTCACCAGGTTTCACCCAAAAACTAAAAACAAAAACAAAAGCAAAAAAAGAAAAATAGAAATAACTCTGATGGCCCATGGACATGTCAGTCACTTGTTTCAACCATTCCAAACCACCACCATCTTGGATGAAAATTTAAGTTGGAGCCCTCTCAGTTGGTTGTCTCCCTTCTCAAATTCGTTGAACCTTAAGCTTTGACAAATTTAATTTCTTAGTCCTGCAACTGTCATAGTCTGTGAAACACTGGATGATAGAGAAAAGCAGGGGTGGGAAGATGCTAGACATGTGAGATTTCCTCATTTCTAACTTTAACATCATGTGATTCTCTAGCATGGCCAGGCATGACTTAGTGACCCCCAAAGAACTCTAGTGCAAATGCCTAAGCATTACTAGTAGTGGCCTTTATTATATGAAGAGCAAGGGACAAAATAAAAATGGTATTTTGTGGGGTTGGATCCGTGGCGCCAGTGGTAGGGTGTCTGCCTTGCATGTGCTATCCTAGGACGGACCACGATTTGATCTCCCAGTATCCCATATGGTCCCCCAAGCCAGGAGCGATTTCTGAGCACATTGCCAGGAGTAACCCCTGAGTTAACCCCATGGTGTGGCCCCAAAAAACAAAAAAAAATCAGTGCCTTTTTTCTTATCTTTGTGACAGATGTTCATATAAATTTTCTAGTGTAATCATTACACTTTTGTTCATTAACACATAGAGAATGCTGAAGCCACTGCAGCTAAAACTGGTGAGGATGCTTATTAAAGATTAAAAAGAATTGACAAGTGACAGCTTGACTGAACTTATGTCCAACAAATCAGGGATTTTCTTTTCTTTTGTTTACTATTTGTGCAGTAGTGGGGAAAGTCTTTTAAATCTCCTTAACTTTTGGATTAGAACAAAATAGTTTCTATTTGATGCCATAACATCTAAAACATCAATCATTTAAAAATCACTCTTGATTAAATATGTCTGCATGTCAAGTTTGGTTTTGAAAAGTATTTCACCAAATACAATATTTTTAATAATATTTTATTTAAATACCTTGATTACAAACATGATTGTGGTTGTGTTTCAACATGTAAAGAACACTCCCCATCACCAGTGCCACATTCCCACTTTCGTATGTCTCAAAAATATTACTTGTGGGAATATTGTGCAAGTAATTAAAGTGTTTCTATTTTGGAAGACCTCTAATGAATGAAAGGATGAAATATAATTATGTCCTCATAGACATATTTTTAATATTTTTACTAAAAATATTGATATATATAGAAAGTTTAAAGCTTGAAACAGGTGAACAATTATCCCTAATAGATATCTCCTAAATGAATAAAGAAATATTTAATCAATGTTTTTGCAGAGATTTTGCATAATGTGTTTTAGATATTTGCACAATGTGACTTAGATATATTTGAGACAAATGTATGAAATTCAGATTTGGAAAGACCAAGAGCTCTGGTTACAAGTTAGAGTTCTGGAATTGAGCACACTGAAATTTCTCTTTTCAAATGGTCTTAGGGAATGAATAGCCTTTGGGAAGGCAACCAGCAAATTTCTAGACAATTGTTTCAGAGGAGCAAGCTCATGAGTCAAGAGAAAATAGAAGGACTTCAAGAATCATATTTGACATGATGTTATTATTAAACATTTTGATTTTATTTTGGGGTCACACCAAATAGTGTTCAGGACTCACTGCTGAATCAATGCTTAGAGATCACTTTAGGTAATTCTGTTTGGAGATTGTCTCCCAAAAATCTGTTTTCTACTATCATTTAAGAAGACAATATTTCAATGTGCTAAATGCAATGACTTGGGGAAACCATGTGGGATGCCAGGATTAAAACCTGGGTACCATATGAAAGGAAAGCACCCTACCATTGTACTAACTCTTTGCCCCTGAATATTTTACTCTGAAATTATAGTTGGGTTATGAAGAAAAGTGATAAGAATGCTGTATTTGGCTTGTCTAATCTATTTTGATTCCTCACTCCCTCTTGATATCTTGTTTTGACAAGAACACATTTGATTTAAATGTTAAATGTGGTGTGACCAGTTAACAATGTTTGTTTCTGAAATAGGTCATTATATGAATATCATCATATGTTATATAAAGCTCATCAGTATGTTTGAATGAGGCCCAGTAAAAAGAACTCTTGTTCCCATGGAAAGACAGATGCTCTTAGAAGCTCAGAGATGGTTCCTGTCTTAAGATCTATACATTCACGTTTAAAGTTCTTTGAGTATTCATTTCTCTTTCACTTTGGTACATGTTAGGACCTCAAGGAAATGGGTGTTAACTGATAATCTTCACTCAGTTCTTGTAAATATATATTAATAAATCCATCCAGATATGGATAATCTGAGAAGGTAATTAAGAATAAGAACATTTGTAATGTGTCTACATTCTCACAAAAAGAGGAAGAAGGAAGCCTCCAATTCACACATAGGTCAGCTTGAATCCAAGGCCTGGGATCATTTTTCTTATCATATAACAAAGATGCTGAGTATTTCCAGATCTTTTCTCTTTTCAATAGCCATATAATGAAGTAAACATTACACGTTCTTTTCTCAAGAATTCAAATCAGGGGCCCAGGAGATAGCATGGAGGTAAGGCATTTGCCTTTCATGCAAAAGGTCATCGGTTCGAATCCTGGTGCCCCATATGGTCCCCCGTGCCTGCCAGGAGCAATTTCTGAGCATGGAGCCAGGAGTAACTCCTGAGCACTGCCGGGTGTGACCCAAAAACTAAAAAAAAAAGAAAAGAAAAAAAGAATTCAAATCAGGTAGAATACCACAAAGCAAAAAATACCACAACGAACAAAACACTTTAACTCATGCTAGAATTTACTTTGAATAAGAAAGATCCATTTGTGGATTTTTATATTCTCTAAGTCAACTAGAGAACCTGATATTAAAAATAATGAGCCTGATATTAAAAATAATGCAGAATATAAAAAATAGTTGTTTAGGGGTCACACCTGGCAGCATTCAGGGTTTACTCCTGGCTCTGCACTCATAAATTAGTGCTGGCAGGTTCAGGGGACCATATGGGATACTGGGTATTAAATCCAGGTCGGCTATGTGTAAGGCAAATGCAATACCCACTGTGTTATTGCTCTGGCTCATGGAAAGAAAAATTTTGAATAAAGATTCTGGATTAAGTTCACATATAAGCACCAATTCCAATGCTTGTTATGAACTACCTGTAATTCCTTGAAGGGGCCTGAGTGATAGTACAGCATACAAGGTACAGCTAACCTGTGTTCAATTCCCAGCCTCCTATTGGAATTGGTGGTCTCAATTCCACCAGGTGTGATTCCTGAACACAGAACCAATAATCCCTGAGCACCACAGGGTGTGGCCCCACAATAAAAACAAACCAAGCAAAAAGAAAATATCAATAAAATTAAGGGTTTCAATTAGCAGACACTAGTTTCCACAGGGTTAAGTATTTCTGTTAAGTAAGAGAATAAATAAAAACTATATTAAAAGAATGCATAGCAAGTCTTCAAGTGTCTTCTTTGCTTCGTTGCTTATTATTCACCACAGGTAGACAATAAGCTCACTTAGGACATTGTAATATAGCTCAGAACATTTAGATGCCATACACACAGTATGTCACACCAGCAATTTACTCCTCAGAGACTCTTTTTCAGCTGTTTGACTTGTCTCTGTCACGGTGACCAGGATCAAACTATGCTATGTGTCAAAAAGTTTTAACAATCTCTGAAGCCACTCCATGCCAGGCATTCCCCCACCCTCTCCCTAGTCACAGCTTGTAAATAGTGAAAGCGTATCTCTTTACTTCCACTGTCATGTCTGGCAAGAATATTTTTGTATGCATTTCTTTCCAGGAAACAATATATCATAGGAAGTATGACTCTTGATTCTACCATCTTATCTAACTCAGAGATCTCTGAAGAAATCTAGACAATCGGAATAGATTAAGTGGCCCTTCACTTATATCCATCCACCAGGCACACACTGTACACAGTCCTGGCACACAGCTATCACCAATGTTAGATATACTGGTAGACTCCAGATTAGAGTTTCTGGGACACATGAAAATAGTATAGATATTGTTAGAATCCAAAGTTTGGTTTAGAAATTAACTTGTAAGCCTGGCTTTGCTATGAGTCTAAGCGTTTTCATGACAGGCTGCAATTTTAAGGTATATATATACTAGGCCCAGAAGGATAGCCTGTTTCTGGAATTGACCCATTGAAGATAGTCAAGGAATTAGCCTCCTGGTCAATATCAATGGCCAAACAGCAGTGGACAGATAGCCAGATGACACCACACCCTGAATCTGAAGTTGCTTGATCACCCCTCACTGAGCAGAAGTCGCCATAACCATTTGTCTGGTGTTAAATATGAATTACAACCAATACAGGTCAACCTTATGTTAAGAACCAATCATTTTAAAAATATCAATACCAAGCTAGACACAGAGGAGACCACTTATACTAGCAACCTGGGGGGCAAAGGAGGGTCAAAGGTCAAAGGGATGCATGCTGGGAACAGGGGTGGAGGGAGGACAACATTGGTGGCGGGAATGCCCCTGATTCAATGTCACTATGTACGTAAAATATTACTGTGGAAGATTTGTAATTTACTTTGGTTAAAATAAAAATTATTTAAAAAACAATATCAATACCCGAGGCAGGAATCACCTAAACTGAACCCTTGGAACCATTTAAAATTGATGTGTAAACCACAGGATCCTTATTTTTTTGGAGATGTTGGACCCCAACATGTTGGAATAAACTCCCTTGCATTTACATGACTGCCTGTCTCCCTGGTGGGTTTTTGTGGGGCGAATCCTACGATTCAAACTTTAATAATATCTCATAGCTAGAGGACTTATAAAGGGTCAAGTGATGGGAGACTGAGCTGTGAGCATGTCCATCTGAGTAAAAAGCACTTATCAAGGGAATAAAGTAATCAGCAGTTATTCCATGAAAAAAATATAGAACATTTTTTTTCTTCTTCTAAAAACCTTGAATTATTTCTTCCTTCTCAGGGTTTGTTTGGGTATCCTAGATACTTGTGTCTTGGCTTCCTCATTTCTGCCTCCCCCAATTCCTTGCAGGTGGCTTTATTTGTGCCCACACACCTCGTTATTCACAGATTGGTTCTTAAGAGTGCCAAATTGATTAGTAGGCAATTGTAGGCAATTTGTTAAATTTTGACTTTTAGGGACACAAATTAAAAAATAGCATTCTATTATATAAAAAAATAAAATGCATTATTTTAACAGCCAGGTGTTTTGGTTTGTTGTTGTTAATGCTTCATGAAAAATATTTTGGCATAATAATCTGGAATTCTATTACTTAACTCTGATTAATCTTACTACATAAAAATTAAAATGCTAAGAATAAGCAAAAAATTAAAATTAAGACTGATCACTATTATTTTATGTGATGAATATTATTTTTGGTGTGTGAGCTTCATAGGTGTTGAATAATGAGGCAACTGAAAAAAA